>JACEVL010000416.1:165000-312500 GCA_020284085.1 Aporrectodea caliginosa | reverse complement strand
TTTGGCCTTAAGAGTCATCCAAGGTCACTTTAAGGTCAGAAAAATGAAATCTAGCAAAAAGGTAGAATCAACCAAATTGAACAATATTTGGCTGAGTTATGGCCTTTTACCCTTGATTTTGACCTTTTGACCTTGAATTGACCTTTTGACCTTGAATTGACCTTAGGACATGTTAGCCTTTAAGTACTATGTAAATGTAGTTCCTATCGGCCCGAGCAAAAAAGGTAAAAGAATCACCTAAATAGAACAATATTTGGCTGACTTATGGCCTTTTCCCATTGCTTTAAACCTTTTGACCTTGAATTGACCTTGGGTCATGTTAGCCTTTACGTACTCAGAATCACCCAACTAGAAACATATTTGACTGAGTTATGGCCATTTCCCCAGATTTTCCTTTGAAATTGCTCTTTTTGACCTTAAAATAACCTTGGATCGTCTTACATTTGGTAACCTTGTTTCTTACCACAGGTAGCCCTTATCAAGTCGAGAAAAAGCAAGAAAGAATTAACCGAATTCAACAATCATTGGCTGAGATCTGGCTATTTTTCTCTGATTTTTGCAAGATTTCATTTTTTATGACCTTGAAATGACCTTCGGGTCAAAAATCCAGCCTGGCAACAGCGATTTTCGTAATCAGCAGGGTCGAATTAGTATAAAAAGTATGTTGCCAAAAATGAACATGACTTGCCGCTTGCACGAAAATTTCAGTTTTTTGCGCCTAGACTATTAACCATATTATACGCAATTACGCATGTATGTAATGTATTTATATCTTCTTTCTTTAAGTTCTCTGCCCTTCGGCAGGTTCCAACTTCCAATGACGCCACTCTTCTCTGTGCTGTGCTTTTTCCTTTAGTTCGCTGTATCCGTCGGTCATCCATCCCAGCATCATCTGCCTCGGTCTTCCTCTCCCTCTTTTCCCTTCCATTCACCCTTCTATGATTTCTTTCAGGAGGGAGTCTCCTCTTAATACGTGCCCCACCCAGTTCTTCTGTCTTTCTCTTATTGTTGTTATTAGCGATCGCTTTTCATCAACCATTTGTAGGACCTCCTCATTCGATATATGCTCCGTCCAGCTCACCTTCTCCATCCTTCTCCAAATCCACATTTCAAAAGCCTCTAATTTCTTCATATCCTCTTTCCTGATGGTCCAGGTCTCTGACCCATACAGCGCCACACTCCATACCAGTGTTTTGACCAGTCTTTTCTTTAGGCTTTTGTTTAATCCTCCTCTCAACAATTCTCCTCTTTTCATAAATGCATCTTTTCCCAGGGCTATTCTTCGTTTCACATCGTTGTGGCTCCTTGCATCTGTTGTTATCATGCTTCCCAAGTAACAAAAGCTCTTAACCTGTTCCACCTCCTCACCGTTGATTTTTATTTTCTCTGTTACATCTCCCTCCTCTCGGCTTATCTTCATACTCTTTGTCTTTCCAATGTTTATTTTCATGTTGTATGTCTTTGAGGTCAGATTTAGTTTGTCCATCATCTTCTGCAGACCTGCCTGTGTCGTCGCCAACATTGCTTGATCGTCAGCAAATCTTAAGGCTTTTATAAGTCTTCCTCCTACTTTTACTCCTTCGTCTGTCTCCTCCATTGCCTCCTGTATTAGTTCCTCTATGTATATGTTAAAGAGGAGTGGTGATAGAGGACATCCTTGTCTTACTCCCCTTCCAATTTCTCCTTCCTCTGAACATTCTCCGTCTATTCTGATCTTTACTTTCTGGTTCATGTAGAGGTTTCCTATAAGCCTTCTGTCTTTCCAGTCTATTCCTCTTCGTCTCAATGCAGTCATCAGTTTTCTCCAATCTACCCTGTCAAACGCTTTTTCATAGTCCACAAAACAGATGTAAACCTCTTGTCCATACTCTAAACTTCTTATGTATTTATATATGTTGAATTATATATGTATGTATGTAGAATATGCATGCTTGCGTAACTATATGTATTGCTCAATGCATGCATACGTCCATATACATGTATATTCGGATATCCTCAGTTCTTCATGAGTACGAGTTTGCAACTTAAATGCAGTGTATTTATCCGATCTTTGTAAAATCCCATTGTCCGAGTAATGTCCAAAATCCCACGAAGTGCAAGACGGACAAGTACTCAGCCGAACTTCTGACAATTAGTGTACACAGCAAAGCGAGCGATCCCAACGCGTGGTACTGGTTGAACAAACACCTAACAAGGTGTTGGATTTGAACAAAGCTCACAGAGAAAAAGGGGCACGAAAAAAGCGGAAACGAAGGCATGTATGAAAAGGTATGAGAGTGCATGTTATGTCATCCCTTGCTTGTAGGCTTTGACTGCAAACCTGGTTGCGTCCATTCTGACATACGATCGTCACCTAAATTACTTCTATCTATTTTTTCCAATCAGTATTAACTAATTAAGACGAAGAATTAGGCCTAATACAAATCAAGGACGAGTGCAACTTAATATTTCAATATTGCTTCCATCTAACTCAATTTCATTTCTATAACTGGACGAATGCTGTTGTCGACAAATATTGAAGGACAAGTTGAAGTAATGATGGAAATAAATACATATTTATATAAACGTCAAAATTGCAGTTGAGGAGGATAAGCAGTTTTTACTGTGGTTTTGAAGTATCCTGTTAATATGCTGATTTTCGGATTCACCGGTAATGACAGCCAAGTGTGCATTCGAGTTTAGGTCTCTGCATCTACGTCGAGCTTCTTCCCAGTTTCGTTTCTGGCCAAGAACCGCATAACATTTTCCATAGCCGGCATAACTGTCATCGAAACCTGGTGGACAGCGATGGCTGAGAGAAACAAATGCAGTCAACCGATTGGTTTTGTATTCACTGTATTGTATTGTATTGTATTGTATTTATAAATTTATAAAGCGCCTCTCACAGTGAACAACAATCAGAGGCGCTCCCAGTGCGAAAAGACTCCGAGCGAAAAAGAGTGGTCTTAAGACAGCGAAAAGAAGCACCTGGCCCACCAGATAGTATCAAAGAACGAGTTGATGAAGGGAGTTGGTTCCATAGTGAAGGGCCAATGAAGGCAAAAGCTCAGATTTAGCCATAGTAGTCCTCGCTCGTGGGACAAAAAGGTCAAGGCGATCAAGTGAGCGAAGCGGACGGTGAGAGGTGGCGGAGATAGGACGGCGAACGAGGCAACAGAGGTATTCGGGAGCTAGGCCAGAATAAGACCGGCGGACAAGAACAAGGACCTTAAGCTGGATACGAGCAGTGAGAGGGAGCCAGTGAAGTTGTTCCAACATATAGGAGGAGATGTGCGAGAAGCGAGGCAGTCGAGCTATCAGTAGACTTTAAGTAATTCGTAACACTTCTTCAGCTGGCCATATTTAGGCTACCAATTTATATATAATATTATTTAAACATATTTACCAATTTATATATATATATTTATACATATCTACCAATTTACCTTTAGTCGTAACATTAATTAACTTTAATCGATTTTTTCATGGAACCTGCATTTAAACTTACCTAATATCGACCAATTTCAACATGGGAGAATCTTAAAAAAACTGAAACTGAAAATTCCTCCAAGAACCGCCACTAAGAATTGCCAAAAGAACTGCCACTGAGAATTCCCAACAGAACTTCCATTGAAAATTCCCAAAAGAACTGCCACTGAGAATTCCCCAAACGAACTGCCACTGAGAATTTCTCAAAAGTACTGACACTGGGAATTCCCAAATGAACTGCCACTGAGAATTTCTCAAAGGTACTGACACTGGGAATTCCCAAATGAACTGCCACTGAGAATTCTTCAAAACAACTGCGTTGAGAATACCCTCAAAGAACTGCCACTGAAAATTTTCCAAAGAACTGACTCTGAGAATTATTCAAAAGAACTGGCATTGGCGTACCGTAGGAGGCTGGGGTGAGTCGCCCCGGGCGGTAGTTGTGCAGGGGCCGCAAAATAGGGTTGAAGAAGAAATAAAATACAGCCCGTAAAACAAAGTTTTTTACTATATCCATCTAGTATCCTATAATGCGTCTTACGAAGCAGTTACCTCTACAAATATAAGCTTATAGTCCGCGTTCATTTTACGACATAGCATGCGTTTAATGAGGCAGCGCACCCGTTTCTGTTGCGACCAATGGCAACGCTGGCCAATGGCAACGCTGCGTATCGGAAAAGGGATTCCCCGATTCGAAAAGTTGAGTCCCCGATTCTATAAACTAGCCTTTTTGGGGAGCTGAAATTTTGATAGAATGAAGTGTGTGCGAGGGCGAGTCTATCTGCCAAGTTTCACGACGATTGAATGATTGTAAGTGATCGAACTAGTCGTCGCAAGATTTGACTTTTTAGCCTGTGGCTCAATCAATCAATCAAGCAAGCAAGCAACCTGCAAGTTAAACTAGATGGATAAAAAAGGATTGAATGTTGGATAAAAAAATGAAAAGATAGGAGAGAAAGAGAAAGAAAGGTAGAAAAGAAGGAAGGAAAGAAAGAAACCATCACTTTGGTCAAATCGGCTTGGCTTCCGATGCCGCCCCTAAGCCTTCGTTAGCGGCGGCATAACTCTGACAGGGCTACGTTAAGCACTAAACATAATAATTGTAGAAAAGAAAGCAGTTTCTCTGTAATGTTTACTAAATAGCCTATGAGCATATTATATTATTATCCATAATCCAAATAATCTAGTAAATAAAATGCAGAGCTAAATTTGATTTTTATTGTTATTATAAGTGAAACTTTTACTGCGCAAAGAAAGCCGTGTTTGCACCGTCACTGTAAAGCGAAATAGCTGTTATTAATAATCTTTGAAGAATGCAGCGCAGCAGCGCTGTGTCTTGCCATTTGTATAACGGACACAATCATTACCGTACGCTGCTTCCGCGAAATTATTACATAAGTCAAATTTAAAAAATCTTAAACAGTATTATTTTTCGTAAATAAAAATTGGTGTCTGTCTTTAATTAATTCATTTCCTTTTGGTTCGCACTCTCTTAGACTTAGAGAAAATAGCGTATATCCAAAAGGGCCAAGGGCGGCATTTCAGCTCCGTAGCTATACGCCTCTGAGAACTGCCACTGAGAATTCCCAAAGATCTGTTACTGAGAATTCCCAAAGAACTGCCACTGAGAATTCCCAAATGGACTGCCACTACGAATAATTCTTTAGAAGAATTGCCACTGAGAATTACCTGAAGAACTAGGTCTGAGAATTCCCTGAAGAACTAGGTCTACCACTTAGTATTCACAACAAAACTGCCACTGACAATTCCCACTAAGAACTATCACTGAGAATTCACTTATGGGTCACCCATGACAACGTCAGTTAGATTCGACATCCACTCAAACGACTACCGGGGAGATTTCATCCAGCTATCAAATAAATTTTAAATATTATTGTTTCAAATATATTTTAAACAGAGTCAATATATGAATGTAATATTTGAAATTCAGTTTAGGTTAGCGTTGAATAAGTTCTTAGGCGTCATAGTTTGGCGTCCTACATGACTGTATGTTGGTCATTTGAACGAGATGAATTGTTCAGACAAAACCGATTGAAGCTATTGGACTAATTTTAAATATACATGTAATACATAAATATATATAATTAATTAATATGTATATATAGGTTGTATCATGGACGGTCTGCTGGTCATTTGAATGAGTTTTTGGTTCATTTTTATTAATTTAATACAGGTATTATTTTTAATATGTTTGTCTATTTTAATACATTTTATTAAAGTCTAGTACCGATTCACTTATATAGATATATAACTTACATACTTGTAATCGTATAAATTATATGCAAAGGGCTGACTTCTAGGCTCGTTATGCTCGGCAGTGCAAACGGAGTTCCTTGTCTCCAGTGCACGGACTGCTATCCGACAGGGTACACACATACACACACACACACACACACACATATTTGCCACTGGAGGGGCTTTCCCTAAAATCAGGCTCATCTCTGCTGATATCGGCCTACCATTCCGAGAATTCAAACTCGAGTCTACTGACGTATAAAATCGGACACGGCTCCCATTTCATCACAAAATATTTGTACCCTGTCCACTGATTCGTTCATTTAGACGTAGAGAAGGGTTTCAATGGGCGCAGAATTTGAGGCAACATTCATGTGCACGCCTTAATGGAAATATACAAAGCCCATGCAAGGCGTCCATTACGTCCTGCTGCTCATTAATTTTACCTGGCGAATGAAAAGCTTAGTCGAGCTTTGGGAGGGAAGCAGGAAGCGATCCCGCGTCCGTTTTGGTCTGCAGCTCTGCGTGCCAGAGTGTTACCATTAGGCTACCCTAAGCCTCCCTCTGCGCACTACGGACTGAACCGTATTAAATTTCTCCTTTTAGGTTGCTTGGTAGATGCCTGAAAAATAATCTGATTGATTATACAAATAATTATAGCACCCATCACTACAGTAGGCCTAAGCTTATTCTGTAAAAGGTTTGCTATCACATTCCATAGCAAAGCAATCGGTAGATGCATTTATCAATAAAATTTATTAATTTTGGCACTTTTGGGTGTACACAGCCTGCAAATGGTGTAGGCCATGTAAGCTTAACAGTCTACTGCCCTGAGACTCAAAAAGTTTAGTTGTTTCTGCAGAGGCGTCAGTAGAAGATCAGAATAATTTGAGTCTTATAAATAAATTCAAGCTTCTAATTATTTCTACCATGATCGGAATAATACTTACGCAGACAGTTTCTGACTTTCGACGCGGTTCTCCAGACGTGACATTTGAGCTTTAAGACTCTTAAATTCTGATTGAATGCTGTTGGCTAGAGCAAATAACCCATCGCTGCAACACTTATTTTGTTCATCACTGCTGCAGTCACCAACGGTACTTTGCCCTTTTACAAAATAGTTGCCCACATTAATTGCTAACAATAGCAAGACAACGAAGAAAGACTTTGCCATTCTCACAATTATGCTCTTAAAGCTTTATGAAAGGCTAGGACACATCTACAGAAACGTACGCTGAGAAATGCACTCTACTCCTAGGCTACTGTACGCAACGAATGTATACAATTCAAAATGTCTAATGACAGTCATGTGCTTAGACACACTAGACATACGCTTGCTTGCCGATCGTAATTATGTCATCAACAATGCAGTTATCTACAGGCAGGCCCTTTCACATAATTATGCCAAACACGAGGATCCTATTTAGATCACATGGTACGTAATTGAGGTGGCTGTTCGCATTTGCATTACCCACACAAGGCATAAATTATAAATACGATCATGTGAATTACGAACCAGCAAACAGGGATCACTAAAGACCAGGATATATTGAAAGCGGAAGGTGCACAAAAACTGTACATGGCATGGTCTGGGATTTTAGAAGGGAATTATTCATGTTCAATTGTTCATAATTATACACAAATATAGATTGGGTCTGTTTCTTCAATGTAGGCCTAGGTTAATATCTGGAACACTTCAGCGGAAGGCTAAACACAAATGCTTATTATACCACTTGATGTCTCTTTCATTAATTCCTGTAATGAAAGAACGCATAGGCAGGAGACAGACAATGTAAATACAATATAAATCTCATAATTATAATTATTTCTCTGGGTCACGCAAAAGCCGAGTAACGGAGACCAGCTTGAGCCGAGTAGGCCTATAGAACAGATTAAGTCTTTGTTGAGCATATATATGACAAGAGTGCCGTGACCTCAAAACTTTTCTCGCAGTCGACGAGCCTTCTCGAGAATAGGCAAGAATTTGCAATCGACGTATAATGCTTAGGCTATGCGTGCTTATGAATTATTCGCTTATTGTAGGCCCTGTGTTAAAGTGAAATTAATACAAAAACTAAGAATGAGGATTAACAGCAAAATGAAAGTGAAAAAAATGAATGAATTATTCCGCATCTAAATCCTCGTACGCGCATGTTGAAAAGCATTCGGTCCGGTGATGATAGCATAAAGTCAATTCCTTCAACTGAGTAATATCTCCCAAATTGGTCGGGTAAATATAATTGGTGTCGACCATTAAGTACGTCATTAAAGAGAGGAAGGGGCTCGCCCAAAAACGTACAAAGTTTGACAAGGCAGAAGGTTATGTCCAATACGAATTTATATAGCACCTCTTCAAAATATCTACTCAAAGGCGCTCTTTGCGCTAGCCTATCATGATGATAAGTGTGAACAAAAATATTACGTCAGTTAGCAAAGCAATGCACAGTAAGCTACATGTAGAAGAGTCACCACGCTGATGCGTGGAACTAACGAACGGATTTCCGTCAAAAGCTAACAGAATCTGATGGCATGGATGTCTCTGAGCCAAGTTGCGCCGATAGAATAGAGCGGCCACAGGTTACATCGTTCGCAGACACGATGACGCTGTCGACGAGCAGCCCTTCACTGGTTGAAGATGATGCAGTGATGCACATCCTGATATTCGTCGAGGCATCAAGGAGTACACAAAAAAAGGCATTCGGCGTGTGTCAGTCGGTCGATTGAAGCGCCTCCAGTGACGAAAGGTTGAGGTCTATCCATGGCCCGCGTCGGTGGACCTCCTCCGAGACTAAAACACTCGGCTACTGTAACAGGCGGCGCACACGGTCTGTATGGCTCAGGCTCGACCGTATATCAGAAGGTTGGGCCTGATACAGTCATATGGGCCAAGGCGACTTGCGAACAAAATACCGACAAACGCATAAAATCCTTGGCAAGACAGACGAATAATGTCCAGTACGCAAACCTAGAAATCCGTTCGTTAGGTCCACGCATCAGCGTGGTGACTCTTCTACATGTAGCTTACTGTGCATTGCTTTGCTAACTGACGTAATATTTTTGTTCACACTTATCATCATGATAGGCTAGCGCAAAGAGCGCCTTTGAGTAGATATTTTGAAGAGGTGCTATATAAATTCGCAAAATGAAAGTGAAAAAAATTAATGAATTATTCCGCATCTAAATCCTCGTACGCGCATGTTGAAAAGCATTCGGTCCGGTGATGATAGCATAAAGTCAATTCCTTCAACTGAGTAATATCTCCCAAATTGGTCGGGTAAATATAATTGGTGTCGACCATTAAGTACGTCATTAAAGAGAGGAAGGGGCTCGCCCAAAAACGTACAAAGTTTGACAAGGCTGAAGGTTATGTCCAATACGGACGTCCGCGTCTAAAATAATATACAATAAAATAACACGAATTTCAGTCTGAATTTGTTTTAAAACTACGACTACGCTGGTAGGTAGTTTGCGTATGTTTGGGCAGAATCAAAGTGTCCACCTCGTAGCATGGTTAGCCCAGGAACATCAACAGGGTCACTCTTATCTATGTCTCATTGTTCCGTCAGGATGCGGACGTCCTCAACGAAGAATGGGGTGTGTAATCACAAATGCGGACGCGTGAGGTAGAGGGGTGTCCAAATTAGGCCATGTTCTGCGGATATCCTGAATGTTTGCTTTCATCCTTTGAAAGACACTTGACCTTAAGTTGAAGAACTCTCTGGGCAGGGCCAGTGACTTAAAAGTCAGAGGACATTGTCCTTGTTGGATCAGCTACTGTCGTCGGTCGTGGTAACACGTGACCGAGATTCGCTGTGCCCTTCAGACCGTTGGTCGGATCATCAGTTTCCCAGATCATCTAAGTCGTGAACTGATGGGGATTGCGACGAGAACGCTGATTGATATATGAAGTGTGCTTATTACAGTGTTCAAGAAGGCCCATCTGCGCGTACTGCCTTTTTGATATCAGTCGACCTTGCTACCAATGCCACTGATGATGGTGACTCTACAATTTGTATTTACCTAGATCATTCTAAAACAATTTTTCACCGATGACCTAGATATTCTTTTATGTGATGCTTGGGTGGGTTGCCAGATAAACGGAGAGCCAAAGGAAGAATCACAAAGTCGGAAAGGAGGACAAAGGAGGACGCATCGAATGTTTCACTCCAGAGTCAGAGGTCTCCTAAGTAACCAAGAAACGAAGTCACATTGAAAAGATGCGTATAAAATTAGTTGAGGTTTTTTATCGTAATGCTGCAAAGTATTTATTTAAGCAATCAATTGCACCTTCCTGGTTACTTTTAGTATTTCTCTGAGCCAATTCTCCGCAGCAAATCCTCGTTACTAGTAACATACGCATAGAACTTCTCACAAGATTTGACAAGAAACATTATTCTTACAAAGTTGTACTTTGTGCGTTCTTTAGCGAAGCAGGGATAATTAGTTTTCATAGTGTTCGAGAATCTGCAGTTTCTCTTAGTACTAGTTGTTGGTAGTAGCCATTTTAATAAAAAAAAACGTCATAAAATTACTAATAAAAATGAAACCACAGACGCCTCTCTGTATACCGGAAATAAAATTAGCACTTTGACAATAGTCTCTAGACAGTCCATAGATACATTACTAAGATCATGGACTAGAATCGTCTGGAAAAATAGAGCTGCAATAAATAAAAAATAATAAATAAATAAGTAAATTTGACTGTTATCTTGTTAGGCCCTTCAGTCCAAAGTTTAGGGGAACTTAGGAACAGCACGCGCGTGTAAAGTTAGTAGAAACTGCCACAAAGTAATAGCCAATAGACAAATTAACCCCAATACAGCAAACGCGAAAAATCCGGACACTTTTCCAACTGACAAGTATGCTGTATGATTACAATTCATAGTATGAACGGATGATCACAAGTTATTACAGAAGTCGAATTTAACTGTTTTGGTAGCCATGCAAGGCGCCCATCACGTCCTACTGATCATTTGTTTCAACGCCATCTGGCGAATGAAAAGGCTGAGTCGACCTTAGGAAGGGTAGCGGGAAGCGATCCCGCGTCCGTTGCCTCTTCATGCCAGAATGTTACCATTACCCTAAACCCCTCCCCTAGTTATTTCTAAATATTAGGAAACAGCAAATTCCCCGTGAAGATACTACACCCGTACAAAATCTTAAATCTGGAAAGTATCAAAGTAAAGCGCAGTGGATTTCTAGAGATTTTGGTATTCGATGACCTCTCTAGGAAATACAATATTGAAATAAGAATGGGATAAAATTAAAGTTGAATAATCACTTGGTGCACTTAAAAGAATCAATAAGTCATCATCATCGTGTTCAGCAGAGCTCGAGGGTACGCGTACCCTAAAATAGAATACGTTAAAATACGTACGTACCTTTCAAAAAATAGAATACGCGTATGGTACGTATCATACACGAAAATTGTATTTATTGTTTACTCGCCTACGTATAACTTTTTGCATAAAATTTTGACTGACGTTTTAATTTAGTGCATTAAGCGCAATGTATGCTGGATAAACATAGACCTACAATACAGCATTGCAGCAATTTACTACGCTGTATACTGGGTTGTGATTGTTTGCTTAAATTAAATTGAACATTCTTATAATGAGCAATGACGTGGTTATTGTTTACGTACCCTAAAATAGGGTACGTTAAAAAACGTACGTACCTTTCAAAACATAGAATACGTATGGTACGTACCCTCGAGCTTTGGTGTTCAGTATTGCGAACAGTTTGTATGACGATTGTATTGTGCAAATATTTGAGCCACCCAGTGAATACAATGTTCTCTTCTCCAATTAAGTATTTATAGAAACTTTTAATGGATTTATTAGCATCGAGCACATTCATATCGTAACTCAAGAAAAACACGCGATGGAAGCATCTAACGCCGAACAGTGTCAGTTTAGTTTAAACTAGGGCTGGGCATTTAACGCGCTATTAACGCGATTAACGCGTTAATTAATTAACGCGATTAAGTATTTTAACGCCTTTAACGCAATTGTCAGTGCGCCCAATTATTTCTAGAAATGCGCTGAAACAATTCTTGATAAAACCTCTCTGTTAAAACTTTAAACTTTAAAGTAAAGGCTAAAAAGTAAAAACAAGTAGTAAAAGCATGCTTGTTCTATGTTTATTGACTGCAAGCATTAATGTACCGCATATTCTACGTAACTACTCGGAGTCGGAGTAGTTGTAGTAGTGGGGCGGCCTGGTGCAAAATATGGAGGAATTGCTCACTTAATGAAAGAAGCATGAAATTTGGTACATGGTAGCAACATACCATGAGGAACACAATTTTAGCTATAGGGCCATCTTAGATTTGCACTCTGGCCTCAATGGCAGCCATTTTTCAAAATGGCCGACCAAAGTTGAGATTTTCCAATATCTCAGCTTCTAGTTCACTTGGAATTGTAATCTTGGTGTCTAAACATACATATTTAGGGGCAAGGATTCCAATAGAACTAAATGCAAACACTTTCTTGTATGAATGGCAGCCATTTTTCAAAATGGCCGACCAAAGCTGAGATTTTCCAATATCTCAGCTTCTAGTTCACTTGGAATTGTAATCTTGGTGTCTAAACATACATATTTCGGGGCAAGGATTCCAATAGAACTAAATGCAAACACTTTTCTGTATGAATGGCAGCCATTTTCCAAAATGGCCGACCAAATGAGATTTTTTCAATATCTCAGCTTCTAGTTCACTTGGAATTTTAATCTTGGTGTCTAAACATACATATTTAGGGGCAAGGATTCCAATAGAACTAATATTATTGCAAACACTTTTCTGTATGAAATTGGCAGCCATTTTCCAAAATGGCCGACCAAAGGAGATTTATTCAATATCTTAGCTTCTAGTTAACCTGGAATTTTGATCTTAGTGTCTAAACATACATTTTTAGAAGCAAGAATTCCAATAGAACTATTTGCAAACACTTATCTACACAAGAATTTGCAGCCAGTGACTTCATTAGGGGGGAAGGCCGGGTCCCCTAGTTTCCAAAATCAACTGTGATAGGCTCACGATGCGTCAACTATAAGTGCTGGTAGTGGTTGTAAAGATGTTGTAGAGTTGAGTATTTCTCAGTGGCATTAGGCTAAGTAGAAGTCTTCAGGTGTAGATTTTTGTGTGATTACTGAGCGAGGGTGATTTCGAGCTGCACATTGATTCGTTGTCACAGCTCGTACCCTGGTTCATATCATGCACTTGACCACACACATTACGGTAGATGGATACCAATCCACCTCCGTGACATGATCATTCTAGCAGAGAAGCATCCTGCTGCGTGCCAGGAATTTCTGCGTTGCAACTTCACCGTAAAGAAGACGCATTCTCCAATATTGCCATAGACCAAGACCATGAGCACAACAACGCCTGTATGAAAGATGACGGAGGTGCTGTAGGCCTCACACAACCCAGAGTTTCAGGTATCGATACAGAAACCAGAAACAAAATCTGATCTTCGACATCATTAGCAGACAAATACACGCAGATGCCTTTTTTAAACCAGGTTAGGGCTCTCAGCCATGTGATCGAGGAGATGGGGATTCAGGACAAGTAGGTCATTGCTGTCGACATTGACGACAGCAACATGACCTACTTATCCTGGATACCAGAGATCTGGCTTATATAGCAGTGATCAACACAATGCTCTAGCTCGAGAAAACTGAGCTAGAGCAGTATGAAACATTTGTCAACGAACGTCTTGTTACCCAATCACGGCCTGTCAATGACCCAATCAAACAAAACAACTTTCCTCTCTTCGGTCGTCCACCTGTACTGGATAAGTCACTAGCAAAGCAACAGTTGTCATGTGTGAACAGTGAATGTTCACTTTTCTCCAGGTTGTACACCTCCTGTCAGACGCATGAAGGAGACCTTGACGAAGTCTTTGCACACGATGAACGACGAAAATAAGTCACAGTTGTCTTTTTAGCCTGCAAATAGCGACACTTGAAATAGAAACAGAAAGACATGTCATCGTCACACACCACAGGGATGTGCTTTGTACTCAGCCAAGGGACACAACTGGACTTGCTCCTTGTACTCAGGAGGAAGCTGATACAAGGATTTTCCTGCATGTATCAGATGCTGCTGAACATGGCTATTCGTAAGTAATGATCCACACTGTTGACTCTGACGTGTTGGTGTTAGCCATAGCAGCAATTCAGCAGCTCAGCATTGACGAACTGTGGGTTGGTTTTGCCTCCGGCAATTTCAACTTTAGATACTTCCCAATCCATGAGATGGCATGTGCTCTCGGCCCAGAGAAGTGCGTGGCCTTGCCCTTCCTAAACACATTTAGCTGGTATGACACAGTATCATCCTTTGCTGGCTGCTGAAAAAGGACGGTGTTTGACATTTGGAAGATATTCAACGACGTTACTTCTGCATTTTGCACATTAGCATCAATTCCCAGCTCTGTTGATGATCAGCTCGATGTACTGTAGCGCTTTGTAGTTCTTCTGTACGACCGTGCAAGCAGTGAGGATAAGGTGAATGAGGCACGGAATCAGCTGTTCTCACAGAAAGGCGACCATCAGATGGCCTTCCATCAACTCAAGCTGCTCTTGTGGAACACACAGCTATTGTCGCGTATGTGACTGTGAATGCTGTGGATGATGTTGTGGGCAGTACTTTGTCTGGACACTGGTCCCGAAATGTGGACTAGCTGTAAAATTGTTCAATATACATTTACGAGAACATTATTAACATCCGAAATTGCTGATATACCAGAACTTGCTTTATTTCCACATGAACATAAACAAAACACGAAATTTCATAAATAGTATGATGAAACAAATTAGAGTAGCTTGGAATAAACTATACTTATAGTTCACACGTTGTGAGCCTATCACGGTTGATTGTTCAAACTGGGAAATAAGTGTTTGCAATTAGTTCCATTGAAATCCTTGCCCCTAAATATGTATGTTTAGACACCAAGATCACGATTCTAAGTGAATTAGAAGCTGAGATATTGAAAAATCTCTTTTTCAGTCGGCCATTTTGAAAATGGCTGCCATTGAGGCCAGGGGTAAAACTGCGATGGCCTTTGCGATGGCATTATGGCTAAACTTCTCCCTTAGGACATGTTCTTACTATTTACAAATGTCATGCTTCTATCAGTTAATGAGCAATTGTTTCATAATTGCACAGGAACTCATGACTTCCCTGGCTGCAAATCTCGTGTAGAAAGTGTTTGCAATGAGCAATTGTTTCATATATTGCACAGGAACTGACCCACTGAAACACCCCCTCTCCCCCAAATGACATCCCTGGCTGCAAATCTCGTGTAGAAAAGTGTTTGCAATCAGTTCTATTGGAATCCTTGCCCCTAAATATGTATGTTTAGACACCAAGATTAAAATTTCAAGTGAACTAGAAGCCGAGATATTGAAAAAAAATCATTTGGTCGACCATTTTGGAAAATGGCTGCCAATTTCATACAGAACAGTGTTTGCATTTAGTTCTATTGGAATCCTTGCCCCTAAATATGTATGTTTAGACACCAAGATTACAATTCCAAGTGAACTAGAAGCTGAGATATTGGAAAATCTCAACTTTGGTCGGCCATTTTGAAAAATGGCTGCCATTGAGGCCAGAGTGCAAATCTAAGATGGCCCTATAGCTAAAATTGTTCCTCATGGTATGTTGCTACCATGTACAAAATTTCATGCTTCTTTCATTAAGTGAGCAATTTTTTCACCAACCCGCTCTATTATAGGCCTACTTTTATCCATTGTGGCATGCGTTAAAAATTAATCACGTTATTAAAAATTTTAATCGTGCGATTAATTTCGATTAAAAAATTTAATCGTTGCCCACCCCTAGTTTAAACTAATGCATACAAAGCATTTTCTGGTATATTTCTGCATATTGTCAAATAGAGAAAGTTTACATGCACATAGTTAGGCCTACGTAGTTTACTGTACAATAGAAGGCAGTCAATGTTACTTTCATTGTGATATTCAACAAACTGCATGATCATTACGTCCTCATTTTCATTTGCCATACATAAGGTCGTCTATGGTTTTAACAGTTAGGCAACGAATAAAGGTTATCAATCGCTTGCTAATGTGTCTTTAACAACTAACATCCGCATATAAGTCTTTTGAAAACAAAGGAATTAATTGGCTCGCTCCTGTCATATAAATGCAACAGGAATCATTAGAAATAACAAAAGCACTGTTCATTATATGAACCGGAAGCAAAAACATGCCTTTGGGCATGTATGAATTAGTGCTATTCGAGAGCTTTCAAATCTAGGCCTATAAGCACTATTATGATCATTGTGTCGTGATTTTGGAGTCGATTTTAGCCAACTTGGAGCTCCAGTTGAGGTCTGGTCAGTATAATTGGGTGCTGACCCAAATTCGGGTAACTCTAACGACGTGCACGTTGATTTTGTAGAAAGTCGGTGCAAGAAAATGCCATAGGCCTATCAATCAAATGATAATATAATACAGCCCGTAAAAACAAAGTTTTTACTATATCCATCTAGTATCCTATAATGCGTCTTATGAAGCAGTTACCTCTACAAATATATAGTCCGCGTTCATTTTACAACATAGCGTCCGTTTAATGATGCAGCGCGCCCGTTTCTGTTGCGGCCAATGGCAACGCTGGCCAATGGCAACGTTGCGTATCGGAAAAGGGGATTCCCCGATTCGAAAAGTTGAGTCCCCGATTCTATAAGCTAGCCTTTTGGGGAGCTGAAATTTTGATAGAATGAAGTGTCTGCGAGGGTGAGTCTATCTGCCAAGTTTCATGACGATTGAATGATTGTAAGTGATCGAATTAGTCGTCGCAAGATTTGACTTTTAGCCTGTGGCTCAAACAAGATTACAAGATTACAAGATTTCCGCAAGTTAAACTAGATGGATAAAAATACCACGTACTCTCTATAAAGCTGTATGACCATGTTTTCAATTCTACGTTCAACGTGAATAAAAACGTGATTCCAAATCAAACAATTGACCAGATAATAATGTCAAACATTATTATCTTATAAATTGACTTTGCACCAAGTGAGGACAACAATAGCACCTAGATTGAGCTAAGATTCCTTAGCGTTATATCTGGATTATACCATACCCTTCAGACCACTGAACCTTAACAGCCATTGACACTTATCCAAAATTCTTTCCTCACGCTTGGGAAGGAATTCCTGCGCGCGACTTCACAGGTCAAGATTTTCCACGAATGCGCGACACAGTGGTCTATCGGTTACACACTTGTTAAGTGATGATGTTGTTGCGGGTTTAACATCGTTGCAAGTTTAACTTTTTCCTATCCCACTACAATTCGTTTCTGGCATAAGCTGGGAAGCATACAAAGTCCTGCGATGCGCTCGCTCCATTTCGGTATCGGTATCTTGATATGAGTCGAAAACCGACAAAAGTAAATAAGCCATCATTTAAATCCCACCGTGGAAAATGGGACCTTTATTTTTTAATAAAAGCAACATTAACTTATGCTAATGGAGAGCCTATATAGGTCGTCCATATAGCTTTGAAAAAACCGGGTTCATTTAAACTAGAGAATTTTTTTACCCAGTTTTTGGCCTATGAAACGTGATGTAGGGCCTAATCTATAAATCATTTAGTTAATTGCACATCAGTGTTGGCATGCGTTATGATTGTACGCTTATCAACACCCGCTTCTGCGTGAGTATTTGGATATCCAACAACTGGTGCCTGGGAAATGGACTTAATTTAAAACGTTTAGCGTAACTGTGACTGATAATTATATAATTATGTCCGTGACGAGAAAGATAACCAATCAATGTGACCATAATTATTCAATTATTTAAACCATGATTTCCCGTGTCAGAATAAACGAGGCTGTGAGTCAAAATGAAAATGGATTGTCTCCATTAACTTTGCAACACTGGATGTCATCAACGACATCCATTTTTAATGCAGCATATTATATGCGTCTTTATAATTTTATCACTAAAAACAATGTAATTTTCCCATCGCAACATGGCTTCCAAGCCGGACACTCCCCCTCTATGTCTTTATTGAGCATGCAGGATAGAATATCGGCTGCAATCGAAAGAAACGAATACTCCTTGGGAATTTTCTTTGACCTTGCTAAGGCTTTCGATACGGTCGATCATGGTATTCTTTTGCACAAATTAGAAAGATATGGTATACGTGGAACCCAACTCAACTGGTTCAATAGTTACCTAGAAGATCGCTTGCAATGTGTCTACTGTAATGGTCTTTTCTCTGATCTAAGAGCTATTAAATTTGGGTTCCTCAAGGATCTAACTTAGGCCCCCTGTTATTCCTCATATATACATAAATGACATCCCTAATGTCTCATCCCGCTTATACTTTATATTATTTGCTGTCACACAAACGTATTCTACTCCCATAGTTCTCTGGATACCTTATTCCAAATTGTAAACGCTGAATTATCGCTTGCAGCTGATTGGTTTTGTGCCAACAAACTTACTCTTAATTTAAATAAGACGAATTTTATTTTGTTTAAGTCTCATAGGAAAATTTGTCCCTCACAGTATCCTATGCTAAGTATTAATGGGACTCCCCTCTCCCAAGTTGAGTCCACAAAATTTCTGGGAGTTTATGTGGATCAGCACATGACACGTGTGAAGACCCTGGTCCTCACAATTTTTATATAGCGTCCTACTAGGACAGGAATAGATTAAAGCTGCGGCTCTGCGTAAATTTGGGCATATGTCCAACTTCGAGTGCGGTTACTTCGATGGCTATCTATACGAAAACGAACTGAATTTAAGACATTAATGCATATGCGTAATTGTTCTGCGGGCGGTGCTCTATATTATCTGAAGAAGCTTCCATCCCTGGCCGCAGGATTTCTGGATCTCCTGCGTAAAGTGACTTGGTTGACCCGTCGGCTCGAATTTTCAAGGTCCAAGATAGAAGCTTCTGGAGTGTTGGACCGTTGAAGATTCTCTGTTGTGGGTCCATCTTTCTTCAATAAGCTCCCTTGTAACCTGCGGAGTGAGCTTTGTTACCTTTTATGGTTATTTCTTAAGAGTTTTAAAACCATTCTTTTAGATCGTAGTTGCTTTGCTGTCAGCTCAGGAACGCCTTTGTTCAGTTTCTCTTGAAGTGTTGCGATGAAAATTGTCGAATACGAAATTGCCAGCAGACAGTCTGAACAGCGTTTGATCCTTTAACTCACTTGCTGACCTTGCAGAATCAAAGTTTCTCACCTCGTAGTAAAGTCCGCCCTGGAAGATCAACAGGTTAACTTTGACATATTTTGCCTAATTGCTCTGTTAGAATGCGGTTGTCCGCAAAGAAGAATGGGGAGGGTAATCACACATGCGTGAGGGAGAGTGCTCTCTTGACAACATGCTTTCCCAATTGCCCATAGATGTTGTTTGGGGAATATACAAGAACTAGATCGCTTAACGTCGCGTAGAATCAAATTTGCGTGTGATGAAAGTTGAAGTGAGCGATTGTCTAATGTCGTTCTGTACAACATGGGGCCTGCGAGCTGATTTTAAGTGGCCAGCTCGAGCACCCGTAACTCACCGTCTTAGGACGGGTAAACATCTAGTGTAGAAATAATGGAGTTAAATATAAGTTGTAAAATCACATGAGACACGTGGGGCGTCGGTGTCAGAGATAATAATAGTAGTAGTAATAATAATAATAATAATAATAATAATAATAATAATAATAATAATAATAATAATAATAATAATAATAATAATAATAATAATAATAATAATAATAATCTTTTCTTTATTGAAGCGCCTGACAAACGCACTGCGCTGTACATTTACATGTTATGCAATTTAAATCTTAACTACTAACAGAACAGACAGCCTGCAATACACGGCGCTAATAGCAGCCTACAAAGCATATTCGCCCAACGGGGGCTCGAACTCGGTACCTCTCGCTCTATGTGCTAGATGTTATCCAATACGCTATCGGGCCCCCAGATACACAGCATTATTCATCCGCCGCACTTTGCTTTCGCCGAGCCAACTTTTTTTTGCATAAACCAATGCTATCTATCTATCTATCTATCTATCTATCTATCTATCTATCTATCTATCTATCTATCTATCTATCTATCTATCTATCTATATGTCTGTCTGTCTGTCTGTATGTATGTATGTATGTATGTATGTATGTATGTATGTATGTATGTATGTATGTATGTATGTATGTATGTATGTATGTATGTATGTATGTATGTATGTATGTATGTATGTATGTATGTATGTATGTATGTATGTATGTATGTATGTATGTATGTATGTATGTATGTATGTATGTATGTATGTATGTATGTATGTATGTATGTATGTAGGGATTGTAGGCCCTATCTATCTATGTATGTATGTATGTATGTATGCATGTATGTATGTATGTCTTTCCGTCTGCCTATCGATCAATCCATCCATCGAATCATGCATCCATCCAACTATCTCTAAATCAGACTAAATGTGAATATCCAGCATCCCAAACTAATGATCCCTTGGTCAGTAGCAATGAGGCACCAGCGATCGGAATAAGCCTACGCTAGATAGCAATCTGAAACAAATCAGACATCAACCTAGGCTAAAGGACAGCAGACAGAACCAGAGAATTCCAGAATTAATATATAAATCTCATTTTCTAGCATACATTTGCACATTGTCAAGAATAGTATAAATCTTAAATTACGCAGTAAGAACTGTTTAGCTATCATGGAACAAAGCAGTGCTATCATCTAACAAAAAAAACAGTACCCAGTAATAATGTGTAAAACGTATCTTCAGGTAAATGTTTCCATATTATGAAGACCTTAGCTTAGTGCTCGCACATATAGCTAATTACACAGTTAAGATTTAAAGCTGAAAAAAATGCACGATGCATGGGTCTAACACGGAACAGTCTCAATTTAATTCAAATAACGTATTTTGCATATTGTCATGAATAGTATGAACAGCTAATTACCCAGTTAAAGTGTAAAGTTCAAGAAAACAGACGAGGCAAGCAACTAGGTCTACTATCAAGTATGTAAGCTTACTTCAAACTATTTACACAAAAAGCATATTCTGAAACAACCATGTATATTTAAAAATCGTTGGTTAACAAATACAGATAAATGCACAGTCAAGTGTAAGCAAGGTTACATTAATTAGGTTATTCAGCAAAGAGCATGTGCTAGCTACTGCAGAGTAATAACGTTGTCAGAAGCATAAGTCCAATAAAAAGCAACATATGCTGAAAACATTTAACTACGAATAACGGTCATCCATCGCTTCTTAAAAGTTACACACATGTGCACATAAGCTTAATTCTTATTGAAAAACAAACGAATTAATTAGCTAAAGCCTGAAATGTGAAATAGCAGCGCATACTGCATGGTAACTTCTACAAACTGTTCTATTTATTCGAAATGATAAGAACACAGTTAATCGCATGCCTTTGAAAACAAAGCACAGGCCTTAGACATGGATTAGGTGGATATTAAGACTCTATTGGAAGCTTTTAGATCTATATGCAAAACTCTGACCAATGTATTGTGATAGGGAATTGTCTTGAAGTCGACTTAGGTGACTTGGTTTTGATCGAGTGGGAATTCTTGGGTGCTGATTTCGATTTGGGGCAAAACAGAACAGCCCACCCTTTGCGCGGTTTCATCATTTGTAATTATAGCTTTTGGCTATTGGACTACGTGAGAAGTGCAAGGGCACCAGCATTGATCTGTGTGTAATCTATGAAATTCTTCTTCAGCAGCTGTATAGTAGTCGAGCGCAGGAAGAAGTGATGTAATATGTCGAACACAGAATTAATATTATTTTCATAGAAATACTGTGCTACACGGTGGTCTATCAGTTACAAGCTAGGGCAAATTGTTTAGGTGCACGTGCCTTGGTCACCAAGTAGTATAATGTGGTACTGGCGTAAGCTGAGAACCAAAAGACCAGGCCTGTGATGGAGAGTTTTCGAGACTTTCAATTCATACATTACCGGTATCACGAAATAGAGTATCCGTCCTAAGACTATCCGGGGATGTATGAATTTATCACCCCGGATGGAATAAACCGGTTTAGAGTATCCGGGGGATAAATCATTCTATCCCCCATCGGTATACGCATTAGGGGTGGTATACCCGTACCCGCGGGAGTACCCGTACCGACCCGTACCCGCGGGTCGGGTACGGGTCGGGTAGACAATTTACGGGTCGGGTCGGGTACGGGTAAGAGCATTACGGGTACGGGTATACCCGGTTTTACCCGTAACGAACTGAAGTTTTGGGGTTACATGTAATTGTGTCTTGTACCTTCAGAGACTTACTATGACTGGCTGTATCCTACATGTATAGGCACCATATCCTTGTATTGACCTATGTCCGTGCGCTTAGTGAGCTTGACATTCATTTATAGATGCTCAATTTACAATTACACTTGTTTCCATTAATACAATCCGAGCGTAGGGTTTTTACATATGTCTTATCTGAGTTTCAGTCCCGACAACCGGGGTCAGAGGTCGCTGACGCCTAACTTGGCAGTCCAGCAGCCGTGTTTTCTTTAAAACAGGTTGATGCAGTTACGGTAGTTGAGGCTAGGCATAGTTGAAACACCAAGACCGTCACCCTTTTCCCTCTGAGAAACACTTAAGCTACCGGTATTCAAATAGCGGTATTTTGTGACCAACTGACGTGTTGTGGCTGGCTGCATAAAATTTATTATTATATGTTTAAATCGCCCGAGGTAAATGTAACCCCTCTGGCTCTAAGAAACTATCCGTCGTTTTGTCGTTCTGGAGTTAACGGTCATCTTCATCAGTCAAATGTGTAAACGTGCAACGAAAAGCAACAGCATTGAATCGTTGTGTGCAAATTGAAAGACGCTGAAAGAGGCGTGCGTCTTCTGCGGGTCCCGAAACAAGTTATTATTATTATTTTTTTTTGTCGCCCGAGGTAGAAAGAATCCCTCAGGCTCTAAGAAACTAAGCATAATTGTGTTTTACGGGTTCTCGTCTCCATCGTGTTGCATATTATTATTATTATTATTATTATTATTATTATTATTATTATTATTATTATTATTATTATTATTATTATTATTGTGATTATTACCGTCATCGTCAGACTATTACTACCACATGCTTTGTAAGATCATTGGACTGGTAGGGACTGGGATTATGGGAAGTCCTTTAATTATGTGACGGGTACGGGCATACCCGCGGGTACGGGTCGGGTTGGGTAGTAATTTCGAGTACGGGTCGGGTACGGGTACGGGTAACGGTCCTGTCTTACGGGTACGGGTCGGTAGCAAAAATGCTCTACCCGCAGACCTCTAATACGCATCACGATAGCCGAGACGAAAATCCAGTCAAAATCACCAAAAACGAAGCAAATTAATTTCAGGTCGACGTACAAACTAAAGATACGCAACTTAAAAATATTTTATGTGTACAATAAATCCAAACAGTACGACTGAATAATACACTTAGAAACCGCCAAAAATGCAAACTAAACCAAATACTCCATTTCGCTAAGGGAGATACCATGTATGGGAAATACTCTATTTCTTGACACCGGCTCAATGGCCTACGAAAAGAAATGAACATATCCTCTATGCCTTTCCCTCCCTTACACTTTACTTGGTTGAATGTGGTGCTTTTATTCTGCCGTACCCAAAAAAGGGATACCATGCAGTATGGACTGCCATAATAATGTTATTGATCAAAGACTCTAAGTGGCTGTTGGGTCTAATTGACATAATACAATAATTGCATCGTCTGAATAATGTTCCAATAGATTAAGCAGCACAAACTATTTTAGTATCTGGTTATGAGTTTAAAGAAACGTTAAAAACTGACGACAATTTGCTGAAATCAGACATTAATCGTAACCTCGCACAAAGGACAAGCAGTCCACGTGCACGACAAATCATTCCACTTAGAGGCATCGTTTCTATTTATAGATGCACATGCCTCACTTTGCTGAGAACAGTTAGGTTCTTCAGGATTCCAGTTGCTGTACTGTATGGGAAAAGTCGCTCCATTGTTTGATATCCATTCAAATGTTGAGTTGCAATCGGAAATGTTCTTCCTTCTAGCGCCAATCCAAAATGCATTTACATTCTTAAGTTGATTATCGGGAAATCTGTTGCTCTGTTCGACAGTCTAAAACAGTATATATATTATATATAACATATATATATATATATATACATTGTTGGGAGACCTTCCCAACCGAGACACTGTTTACGGTACTTTGTCCTAGATTGAAGAGACATTCTAGATAAAGCTAAATATATTTAGTATTGAACTGAACTATATATAAAAAGTAGGCGTGATGTTATGCGTACTATAAATATACGAATATCGTTACTGTAACAGAGACAGAAATTAGGATAGATGATGAAATATATCATGTATAGTTTAGAAGGAGTGTTCTCTCCTATTTAAACCAATGTGAAAGAATCGTCGTAGAAGCTTGGCAGTTTTCGTTAGGCCTGTTGCCGTGTGGTGTCGAATTTTCAGTAGAACTGACCAAGACTTCCATGTACTAGATAAGTCTAGTTAACTAGTTAAAACTGTTGGTTTCGTGTCCGCTGTGGCCAACCAAGTTGTTTGTTTGCTGTGCAACGTTCTCGAGACCTGGAGACGATGTTCTTCGATAAGGTTGCTGTGTGTTACTATTACGGATTTTGTTTTATAATATACATTCTTTTTTACCCTAGAAACGAGTTGTCTTCATTCGTATAGTAGCACCTTACATTTGGGGGCTTCGTCCAAAAGTGACGTTAATGTGAAAAGTCTAAAAGCGAAAATTTTGTAGGGACTTTTCTAAAAGAGTCTAGAGACAAAAGTGGGGAAATTAAAACCTTTGAAAAGGAGATTTCGTAATGAAAGTTTTGGCAACAGAGCTGAAAATAATTTGAGTAAGTCTAGAATAGACTAGAGAAAAGCAGGCAAAATGGAGTCGCCTGTAGCAGCAAAAGCGTTAACGCTTGAAGATGTCTTTGACTGTTCGGTTGAAGAATTAAAAGTTGAGTTAGAACGCTTAGGTCAGGAAGCAAAAGGCTTAAGTAAAGCACAGATGCAAAAGAAGTTAGCGAAGTTAGTATCTCCGTCTAAGGCTATGCGTGAGGAATGGAAAATAAAAAGCAAGTCTTTGGAGTTAAAAGCAGCGAAGGAAGCAGAAGAGGCTGATAGACAATTTAAGAGAGAGGAAGCAGAAAGACAGCAGAGAAAGGAAGAGCGTGACTTGGAAATGTTTACACTTAAGTTAGAAGCAGACGTTGAACAACGTAAGGTAGAAGCACAAGAAGCAGCTCAGGAAAGGAAAGTTAAAGCTGAAGTAGAAGCTGAGGAGCGTAAAGCTAAGTTGGAAGTGGAGAGGAGACAATTAGAAATGGAAGAAAGAAAGTGGCAAGCAGAAGAACGTAGAAAAGAATCAGAAGCAGAAGAAAGGCGAATACGATTAGAAGCAGCAGCAGCAAGTGAGAAATTAGAAGCAGAGGAAAGGAGAATAAAGTTGGAAGCTGAAGTATTGGAGAGAAGATTGAGAGTGGAAGCAGAGGCAGCTCAGAGTAAGCTACAGTTGGAATTAGAACTGCAAGAAAAAGATAAAGTAAGACAACATGAGTTGAAATTGAAAAAGTTGGAAAATAATGTAAGTGAAAACGATGATATGGAGCAAGGTTTTCGAATGTCTAATGCAGTAAAATTTGTTCCGAAATTTGATGAATTAGATGTTGAACATTATTTGTTGGCATTTGAAAAAGCAATGCAAATACATAAATTTCCAAAAGATAAATGGACGGGACTCATTCATACTCAGTTAACTGGCAAGGCACAGAAAGTGTTCTCAGAGCTCAGTGTGGAGGAATGTCAAGACTATGACATTCTGAAGCAAGCATTGTTGAGAGCTTATGCTCGTGTTCCGGAATTTTATAGAAAACGGTTCAGAACAATGAAAAAAGGAAATTTGGAGACATATTCAAATTTTGCTTTTCGAATGAGTTTGCCATTTAACAGTTGGATTGAGGGGAAGGTGCTACGAAAGAAGTGGATAAACTCATTGAAGTAGTGAAGTTGGAACAATTTGTGAATTGTTTACCAACAGAACTTCATAGATGGGTAATTGAAAAAAAACCTGAGAGTTTGAGTGAAGCAGCCAAATTAGCAGATGAATTTGCTATTCTGTACAAACCATTTAAATTGGAAACATTTGGAGGATTCAGAGGTGAAACTAAAGTGGATTTGAATATGGAAAAAGGAAATTGGGGACACTACTCAAACGCACAGAAATTTGAGAATAAACCGTGGAATTCTGATTGGAGGTCACCTAAAAAGACAAATAAATTGGCTTTTCCTAGAAGTTTGGGATCACCAGCGGCTTGTGGGTTTTGTGGAGGAAAAGGACACGTGGTTTCAAATTGTTGGCATTTGAAAAGTAGAAATGAAAGTAATGGGCAACGAAATTATGAAACTAATCCGAGATCAGTTCAGTTAGTGGGGAATGACAGCTGCTATACTGAAAACTCACAAGGTTCAATGCATGTGCATGATAGTTATAGACCTTTTTGTTCAAATGCATGGTTGTATGGGCATGAAGGTACACGGCGTCAGATAGTGTTGTTGAGGGATTCAGGTTCATTGCAAACTTTGGTTAGCAGGGAAAGAGTAGAAAATGATGAGTTTAAAGACACAAAGGAAAATAGGTTGATTCAGGGTGTAGTGGGAGATCCCATTGAGATTCCTTTAGTGGAAATTAACTTGGAT
Organism: Aporrectodea caliginosa; assembly: GCA_020284085.1. Lineage (NCBI taxonomy): Eukaryota > Metazoa > Annelida > Clitellata > Crassiclitellata > Lumbricidae > Aporrectodea > Aporrectodea caliginosa. Next base: position 286,025 of record JACEVL010000416.1, on the reverse strand, counting down.
TCGGAACGAGTGAAGGGAAAAGTGTTATGTGGCTTAATTGATAAGTTACCCGAAGGAGTAGATGTGCTCATAGGTAATGATATTGCAGATATGGGACCTATAGACATTTCTGTGGTAACTAGAGCACAAGCAGCATTGGATAGGGTTGTCACTGGGAATAAAGATGCCGTGAACGCTCATGCTAGTACACAGTTGGAAGTAGTAGAAGAGGATTTGGAGTTTTCAGGTGTTAGTGAATTGTTTGACGAGAATGAACTCATTAAGTCAAACATAGGAGAAATTGTATCTCGAAATGATTTGATTCAGTTACAACGTAACGATGTCTCATTGAAGCCATTGTTTGAGTTGGCTAATTCGGATTCGTCAATGAGGGAACAGAGTTACTATGATGTTTCTAATGATGTGTTGGTAAGACATTGGAAAAATAAGATAGTTCCTGATGGCATTGAGGTAAAACAAATTGTTGTACCTACAGCCTTAAGGAATAAATTACTGCAAGTGGCACATGACATTCCGTCAAGTGGTCATTTGGGAACACAAAAAACCATCGATAGGTTGTTGTGTCATTTTTGGTGGCCTGGTATTTTCTAGCATACATTTGCATATGTCATAGTATAAATCTTAAATTACACAGAAAGAACTGTTTAGCTATGGAACATAGCAGTGCTATCACCTAACAAAAAACAGTACCCAGTTCAATTAAAATAATGTGCAAAACGTATCTTCCGGTAAATATTTTCCATATTCTGAAGACCTTAGCTTAGTGCTCGCACATATCGCTAATTACACAGTTAAGATTTAAAGCTCAAGAAAATACACGATGCATGGGTGACGGGTCTAACACGGAACAGTCTCAATTTATTTCAAATAACGCATTTTGTGGCATAGTTTTGCATATTGTCATGAATAGTCTGAACAGCTAATTACCCTGTTAAAGTGTAAAGTTCAAGAAAACAGACGAGGCAAGCAACTAGGCCTACTACCAAGTATGTAAGCTTACTTCAAACTATTTACACAAAAAGCATTTTCTGAAACACCAATGTATATTTAAAAATCGTTGGTTAACAAATATAGATAAATGCACAGTCCAGTGTATACGCAAGGTTACGTTCATTAGGCTATTCAGCAATGAGCATGTGCTAGCTACTGCAGAGTAATAATGTTGTCAGAAGCATAAGTCCAATAAAAAGCAACATATGCTGAAAACATTTAACTACGAATAAAGGTCATCCATCGCTTCTTAAAAGTTACACACATGTGCACATAAACTTAATTCTTATTGAAAAACAAACGAATTAGTTAGCTAAAGCCTGAAATGTGAAATGCATTATTCTACAAACTGTTCTATTTATTCGAAATGATAAGAGCACAGTTAATCGCATCCCTTTGAAAAAAAGCAAGGCCCTTAGACATACATGGATTAAGTGTATTTAAAACTCTAGCCAATGTATTGTGATTAGGGAATCGTCTTGAAGTCGACTTAGGCGACTTGGTTTTGATCCAGTGGAAATTCTTGGGTGCTGATTTCGATTTGGGGCAAAACAGAACATTGGTTTAACAGTCAATCGATGTGAGAAAATGACCTGTGAATTGAACTTTAAAGAGGCCATCCTACTGCATAGAAGAATGTTTATCCAAACTGATGTTGTCAATGCCATGTTCAATCTAATTTCAACGTGAATAGGTTTCTGTGATCCCCAGCCCACCAGTTGCGCGGTTTCATCATTAGTAATTATAGCTTTTGGTCAATGGCAGTGTGATTCTCCTTACAGATTTTATTTTAGTTATAGTTACAGTTGCAGTTAATCTGTTTTTAATTTTAGTTATAGTTATAGTTATAGTTAGTATTATTTTTTAGTTATAGTTATAGTTATAGTTAATGGATTTTTATTTTAGTTAATTTTCGTTACACTTAGTTACAATAATTAAGGCTATAGGCAAAATTGTGCGTATTAACACGCTGTTTCACAATTTGCTCAGAGCTTTGAAAGCCTTTGAAGCATGGGTGCATTCAGCTTCGTGAATTAACGAGTTTCCAAAGTAACTGACAAATTGCATAATAAAAATATCGCATTTTCGATCTCATTTATGTCGAATCGTCCATATTGCACTTCCTATTTTTATTGTTTGCATTAACGAAAATAAAGATGAATTTTCGTTAGTATTATTTTCGTTATAGTTATAGTTATAGTTAATGATATTTTTTAGTTATAGTTATAGTTATCGTTAACGAAATCATTTTATTTTCGTTAACGAACATTTTCGTTATCGTTATCGTTAACGAGAATCACACTGGCTATTGGACTACGTGAGAAGTGCAAGGGCACCAGCATTGATCTGTTTGTGATCTATGAAATTCTTCTTCACCAGCTGTACAGAAGTCGAGCGCAGGAAGAAGTGATGCAATATATTCAACATGTGAACTTGATCTGTCGAAGCTGTTACTATCAGCTTCGCCAGCTCCGAGTAGTTTCTCGCTCTCTTTCTCATGACGCACTAGTGGTTCTTGTGCATGCCTTTGTTACTAGTCGAATTGACCACTGTTGCTCGATCCTCGTTGGCCTCCCTCTTGGGGTTCTGGGGCGAAGAGATCGAGTTCTGCGCTCAGCTGCTCGGCTTATTGGGCGAATTCCCAAATTCGGCTCTGTCTCTGCCTACATGCGCGATGTGTTACACTGGCTGCCTGTGGCCCAACGGATATCATACCGTATTGCTTCTTTGGTTTCACGCAGCATCCTTGGCTGTGCTCCATCTTACCTGCGCAACCTCTGCCGCCCAGTGTCCGACGTTGTAGCGCGTCGGGCGCTTCGCTCTGCGACGACGGGGCAACTCCTAGTTCCGCGGGCTCGCTTGACTGCTAGGCAGCGCCGAGCTTTCTCGGTTGCAGGCCCCTCCATCTGGAATGACCTGCCATCGGAGCTGCGCTTGCTACCTTTGATCAGTCAAACTAGGTTTTATAAATCACTCAAGTCTTTTTACTTTTGCCGTGGCTGGGCTGGGAGCGCCTCTGAGTAGATTCTTGAAGGGGCGCTATATAAATTTCCAGAATGAATGAATGAATGAATATTGTTGCATAACACGAGAATTAATATTATTTTCATAGAAATACTGTGCTACACGGTGGTCTATCGGTTACAAGCTAGGGCAAATTGTTTAGGTGCACCTGCCTTTGTCAACCAGTAGTATAATGTGGTACTGGCATAATCTGCGAACAAAAAGACAAGGCCTGTTATGGAGAGTTTTCAAGACTTTCCATTCATACATTGCCGGTATCACGAAATAGAGTATGCGTCCTAAGACTATCCGGGGGATGTATGAATTTATCCCCGCGGATGGAATTAACCGGTTTAGAGTATCCGGGGGAATAAACCATTTTCTACCCCCATCGTCATGCGGATCACGATAGCCGAGACGAAAATCCAGTCAAAATCACCAAAAACGAAGTAAATTAATTTCAGGTCGACGTACAAACTAAAGATACGCAACTTAAAATATTTTATGTGTAAAAAAATCCAAACAGTACGACTGAATACACTTAGAAACCGCCAAAAATGCAAACTAAACCGAATAGGCCTACTCCATTTCGCTAAGGGGGATACTCAATATTACTCATACATTTATGGGGAATACTCTATTTCGGGACACCGGCTCAATGGCCTACGAACAGAAATAAACATATCCTCTATGCCTTTCCCTCCCTTACACTTTACTTGGTTGAATGTTGTTTTTTATACTGCCGTACCAAGAAAAGAGATACTATGCAGTATGCACTGCTATAATAATGTTATTGATCAAAGACTCTAAATGGCTGTTGGTTCTAATTGACATAATACAATAATTGCATTGTCTGAATAATGTTCCAATAGATTAAGCAGCACAACTATTTTAGTATCTGGTCATGAGTTTAAAGAAACGTTAAAAACTGACGACAATCAGACATTAATCGTAACCTCGCACAAAGGACAAGCAGTCCACGTGCACGTCAAATCATTCCACCTAGAGGCTTGGTATTTATTTATGGATACACATGCCTCACTTTGCTTAGCACAGTTAGGTTCTTCAGGATGCCAGTTGCTGTACTGTATGGGAAAAGTCGCTCCGTTGTTTGATATCCATTCAAACGTTGAGTTGCAATCGGAAATGTTCTTCCTTCTAGCGCCAATCCAAAATGCATCTACCTGCTCAAGATTATTATCACGAAATCTGTGCTCTGTTCGTGGACAGTCTAAAAAGTATATATTTATATATATATATATATATATATATATATATATAGGCCTATATATTAGGTGTGTCCAGAAAAATGATACATTGTAGAAACCAACCATTCCCTAGTTTTTACCATTCCCTAGTTCCATTATTCTATTCATATATTGTCTAGAAATATTTTTACAGAATTTTAAAATGTTATCCTGAGGTCCCTCAAAGCCCCCGAACATGTCCTACTTAAACTCCCAGGACTGAAGGCGCACATGCTTGGGTCTTGGAACTTGGGTCCATTGTCGATTTACTCTTTTTATCACAAAATATTACGTAAGAGTCCAATTTGGATGAACTTTTCTACTGTTCGTTCGACCAGATGAAATATAGATACTAAATTGAGGGTCATTTCAAGGTCATAAGAAACGAAATTCAACAAACATTGAAGTAAAATTATCATATCTCTGCCAATAATTGTTGAAATTGGTTAATTTTTTTCTTGCATTTCTCGTCTTGATAAGGGCTACCTGTGATAAGAAAGAAGGATACCAAATGTAAGACGAGCAAAAGTTATTTTAAAGACAAAAAGGTCAATTTTAGAGTCAAATCATGGTCTGAAATTGACCATTTTGTCCTTAAAATAACTTTTGATCGTCTTAACATGAGGAGTAGGACAGATGGGCGCCCTGCATGGTTGCCAAACAGTTAAATTCCACTCCCATAATAACTTGTGATCATCAGTTCTTACTATGACTTGAAATCATACTGCGTTCGTGTCAGTTTGAATTAATAAACGAAGATGATAAAAGATTATAATAAATCGACAGTAGTCAGACAGCGGGTGATTCACACACCATAAATGCAGACCCGTGATAATCAACTCAGGCCAAATTGGAAATGTGAGCCCCATTAATTCCAAACTGCTTATTAAGTATTTTGGTAGTCAATCAGCGTTTTAAAGAGAGTTTAGATCACAAATCATTATTCGCATTGCGAATATTCGAAACAGTTCTAATTTATTTATTTATAATTTATCTCTATTTTATCTGCATTAATCTTTACGATAATGGATCCCCTTCCCCTTAGTAGGGAGAGTAGGGCTCCTCAACATCGTAGGCCCGTGGCAGCTGGTCCATCTGACCCCTCTGTCCTGGCCTGCAAAGATGCAGATGGTGTGCTGTGAGTAAGTACGTAGGTAGTCGAGGCTTTTGAAGATTTAAGAGAGATGTTTAGTGCTGCTGATTTGCATACAGTGACATTAACCAATTTAATATGAAATAGTAATAAAAACAGACGTTATACTTCGATTATGGAGTATCCCAGTAATTGTCTGTTCTTCTCGGCTGTTCATGATAACGGCCAGATGTGCGTTGCTATGCAACTCCCTGCACCTTTCTTGAGCCCTGTTCCAATTAACTGTCTCGTTGAGAGCGGCGTAACATTTCGGAAATCCAGAAACACCATTGTTGAAGCCTTTTGGACACTCGCCCCTGAAGTAAAATAAATTCATGACAGAGTGGTTAATGGTTATACTAATTTACGAGCATATTTCCCGAACTGAGTTCCAATTGCTGTCGAGTTAGTTGCCATTCTTGAGCTTCACCAAGCACATCTCTGGATATAGTTTGCAACGCCCGTGAGATCAATAATACCTCGGACAAATAATAATGAGTCCCTCCTCGGGGCGACAGCTGCGACTCACGCCGGTGACTGGCTGCTCGCGCTGCCGCTGTCATCCTTCGTTTCCATTTTGCGGGTAGACGATGAGGCAATAACAATCGCGGTGTTCCTTGCGTTTGGGAGCGACGACCTGCGAATCGCACATCTTTCGTTCCGGAGGGCTTCGTGACGGCGGAAGGATCGCACGGGCTGTCATGCGGGATCGACCCGGGTAGGGTCGCGAGACACGCGGTCCTGAACAACTCATCAGTCGCGGTCCATCGCTTCCAACAGTGAGGTGCACGTGATCAATACGTGGCAGCTAGATTCTCTTAATGACAGCAGGCAACGTGATGAACACTTTGTCACACAGGTCAATAGCCGATAACTCATGGATATGACGTCGAAAATTCAAAAAAATTAAACATCGGCCCCTCCCGCAAAAAGCCACTTCTTAAATTTTTTTTAGGTTCTGCCATACCTATATATGAGATAATGTTGAAAACTACAGATATACAACAATGAAAATTTTAAGTTAGCAACACGTTATAATGACAAAAACACGATCAAAAACAACATAATTATAGTCTATATACACCCATAAATTGATTATTAACTGTTGGTGTTAAACTGCAGATATCAATCAAAACATAGTTCACTCATTTGTTCTCACCACTGTAACTGAGTCCTCCTGGGCCTTCATGTGTTCCGACTACATCAACTTCAGCTCCTTCATAATGCAGCAGCCAGACTACTGCATGACCTGCCGAAATATTCACTTATATCCGACTACATACGACGCAAGCTCCACTGGCATCCTTTTGCTGATCGGGTACAAGATTGTTACTCTGGTTTGGTAACCCGCCAAAAGCGCCTCTGACAAATGCGACCCGTCAAAAGCATCCCGACAAAAGCGCCAAAAAACCACATAAAACCCCGACATATGCGCCCCGACAGTAGCGCCATATGAAAACCGACAAATGCTACCCGACATTCGGCAAAGAACGAAGGCAGCCTTCCACTAAAAACAAATATGTTCAGTTAATTCGTTGATTGCAGGTGGTTTCCAGCAGTTATGGGACTGTTCCAATTCTCGACTACCTCTGGAGAACTGCGCTGTATCTCATTTTTCGTCTAATTCAACAGGTAGGGGCGGGCGCATTTGTCAGGGCGTTTTAGTCGGGGCGTTTTTGTCGGGCGCATTTGTCACGGGCGTATTTGTCGATGCACCGCTGGTTTGGAAGGCTATGACTGGCACCGCTCCGGGTTACATTGCTGTGCTATGCCTTCCTGTAGGTACTCAGATTGGTCGACGGGCGCTCCGCTCTGCCTCGCAAAAATGATTTGATTGCACCCTGCTTTCGAACCACCACCCGTGTTCGTCGGGACTTCTGAGTGGCGGCACCGCGGCAGTACTGGAATGCTATTGGGCCTCTGTTCGTGACATTGATGCTGCATATAACAATAATATGGTTTTCTCTAGACTCTTAAAGACACCCTTTTTCCGCTGCTTGATGCTCACATGTTGAGCGCTACAATATTGAAAATGTATCAGTAACAACTAAGGGCGTGATATAATAAACAAAAGGGTGCGCATAACCTGCAAATCGCGAAGGCTATATTTGTACATTGTACTGCCCTGAGACTCAGAATAGTTTAGTTGCTTAAGCCAGCGCTTACCAAACTTTTCAGTGTCACGGAGCGGCAGTAGATAACTTTTCAGTGTCACGGACCGGCAAGAATTAACTCTCAGAGTCACGGACCGGCAAGAATTTTCCTACTGCAGGAGGACCGGTGCCCAATTTATTAATTATTTCTCATTTTCGTTTTCGATCACCTAAATTCCTCAAATATGTATTACAATTGAAATTGTCTTTTACTAAGATATTAGCCTAATAAGTGTTCTTTTGTCATGACCTTTAAAAATATAATAATCATTTCTTGATTCCGAGACAATTTGACCAGTTTCTTGACTCACTTTGCGGACTGGCAACTGAGATCTTGCGGACCGGCACCGTTTCGCGTACCGTACCACCAATTTGGGAAGCATTGGTTTAAGGTCTCAAATAACTGCTGACGCCTTTGCTTAAACTTTAAACAAAGGCACGAGTAGTAATTTGAGTCCGATAATTAAACGCAAGTTTTAAATTATTTCTTTTACCGCAACAGGAATATACTTACCGAGGCGGTTTCTGACATTCGGCGCAATGCTCCAGACGTGAGATTTGAGCTTTAAGATTCTGAAATTCTGATTGAATGGTGTTGGCTAAAGTAAAAAACGCGTCGCTGCAACATTTATTTTGTTCATCATTGCTGCAGTCACCAACGGTACTTTGTCCTTTTACAAAATAGTTGCCCACATTCATTGCTAACAATAGCAAGACAACGAAGAAATACTTTGCCATTCTCACAACTAAGGTTTGAAAGCTTCATGAAAGGCTAGGACACAACTGCGGCGACGTACGCTGAGTAAATGCACTCTACTGAATAGGTTACTTCACTCAGCGAATTTATACAGTTAAAATTTTGCAATGAGTCATGTGCTTAAACGCACATGATTGCCGACCGTTGTTTATATCATCGACATTGCGGCTATCTAAAGGCACGCCCTTCACATAATTATACCAAACACGAAGAGCCTATTTAATTTTAGATCAACATAATTGAGACGGCTGTTCGCATTTGCATTACTCACACAAAGGCCACACATGGCATGAATTATACGGTCATGTGGATTAATAACCAGCAAACAGAGGTCGCTAAAGACCAGGATATATTATATCCTGGTTTGCTGGTTATTCAATCTAATTGAATGTGGAAAGTCCTCGTGGCATCGTCTGGGATTTTAGAGGAATTATAATTCATAATTATACATAACAATAGTTTGGGTCTGTTTTATTAAGTGTAGGCCTAGATTCATAGCCTAAATGGAAAACTTCAGCGGAAGGTTAAGCTCAAAGACTTAGTAAATCACTTCAAGTCTCTTTCAGTAATAATTCCTGTAAGGAAATGACGTCATGTAAATCTCCCATATTTATCAGTGTCATACAAACCCAGTCTTGAGAGAGACCAGTTTAACTCGGTAAATATGTAATATATATACACATATATAGAATATTATATATAATATATCAGACTTAATCTGGAATCCTTGTGTTAAGCTTATAATTATTTGACAAAAGGGCCGTGATCTCAAAACTTTTATCGCAGTCGATGAACTTGCTTGAGAATAGGCAAGAATTTGCAATCGATGTTTACCTGTGCATAGGCCTACCTATGAATTGTTAGTTGATTGTAGGCCGTGTGCTAAAAGTGAAATTAGTATAAAAACTTTGAATATTAGAATGAGTGTTAGCAGCAATGCAATACAAGTGACACCTGTAAGATAGGAAATGTGAACGGACAAGTCTGTAGACCTGGCTACTTGACATTATTTTGTACCATCAGTAGGCTAATGACTATGGCATGCAGCACCAAATTCGACAGTGTTAAAATCTCAAGACTCTAGGTGTCAAGCATACAATGACTAATTATTAAGACCCGTGGGACATAATAGCCGTCCAAATTGGCCAAAGATCGACTAAAATGAACGGAACCAAAGCAGACTACAACAATTCTCTCTGAAGAGAAAATAATGATATTGTATACGCAGAAATAAAGTATTGATAAAATGACGACAGGATGCCTACCTAATAAACAGACCCCATCCCTCTAAATATAGCCTACTCGTTTTGCAAACAATGATTCGGCTCGGGCATTTTAGTATTTCTGAACAGCTTAGAATACCTAGTCAATTGCACGCACCTGTAATTATAACTCAGGTAAATATCATAGTACCCTTAAAATCTGTAAAACCAGTATCAGTATCAGTAAGGTCACTGTGCCGAATAAGGCCCACCTAAGGAACTTTGCCAAAAAACGGCTACTGGTATGGAACTGTAACTATGGAAAATAGTCATATGATCAGTGTATGGAAGTAGTTACATAGTGGATTAATTATTTTCATGAAATAAAATTCCGCATAGTAGGAAATAATTTTTTGTAGAAGGCATCATGTGGGCCTTATTACCGAGCACCGCATGTAACAAGGCCCAACTTAAAAAGTGTCTTTTGTCGTCGTTTAAATGTCCGCTTTACAGTGTAAAACATGAAATTGACACTGTTTCTTATGAGATGGACAGCTATTGATTGATTATAGTCGTCCGGAATCAAATAAATGTGATGAAAATGTGTAGTCATTAATTCAGGCTTTTTCTTGAAATTATTATTTTATTATTTTATTATTCGTCATAATACGGGCAAACGAATGTTTCTGCTTCTACTACTGAATCTAAACCAATACATTCATCATGTAACCACTGTCCGCACTCAGTGGCGTAGCAATAGGTTGTGCAGGTTGTGCAAAGCACAAGGGCCCACGGCGGCACAGGGGCTTTCCTTCAGAATGTAATAAAATCAACTTAACGAAGCCCAGTTACCTATATCGGTAAGAACGCTGGCTGCGTCTCATGTTCCTCTGTGCAAGAGAGCGTGCGGATTGCAAATGTGGCTTATTTCAGAGGTTTAAAAATCTCAGGCTAGAACGGGCCGTGCATGGGGATCTTAAATGGCGCGGCGCCTATTCAAAATGGGCAAGTGCTTCTGAATCACTGCCTACGAATTACGGGACTCAAATCTCTGCTATTTATTTATTTAAATCTACATGTACAGCGTACACACTCTATATACAGTGGACAAATCAAACAGCGATTTCTCATCCTTAGTTCGTTGGCTGCAACGGATAGCGCTCTGTTGCCTTCAACACTTTTGGATGCCTCTGACGACGAACTGTAGGCCTATGCAGCGTCCGAATTGTTAGCTAATCAGTATGATACCGACATTTCGCTTGCTTTTCCAGCTTAGCTATTGTCATATTGCGCAGGCTGTCATTCGAAGTTGTCAACGAGGTCAACCATCTTCGAAATTGCGCAACTGTTAGACCTAGCCTATTCATAGTCTACTTTGTTCTCTAGTCTACATTCAGTGATGTCTATATTGCCTACATGTTGCTGCTGACTTTGCCTGTGACTGTTGCGACATAATTATGATCGATCATTTTCAAAACTGAAGCTCATCAAAAACTATCGACGAAGTACCATGTTAGAAGAGCGGCTGAGCGACCTGGCAATGTTGTCAATAGAAAATGAATATGCCAAAAAGCTTGATACTTCAAAAGTGGTGGATATTTTTGCGCACGAGAAAGCGCTCTAACGAACATTTAAACTTTTAGGGTTCTTCTTAGAATACAATGGACTTGACACTTGTGACCTGTCAAATTTGATTACCTTACCTTATTTATATTGTATGCAAGAGCGCATTTTGCAGTGTTTTGTTGTCTGAAATCAAAGGTGGGGTCCAAGGGGAGGGCCCACCACCGAAGCTCTGCACAAGGGCCCCCAAAAACTTTGCTACGCCACTGTCCGCACTGTCCATATTTCGTCATGCTCAACTGTGTATATTGTCTGCACACATTGCATAGGGCCTTGTTACCCACAGAAAGGTGGGCCTTGTTACCCTCACCAGCACGCCATGAACATTTCGACCAATATCCGGGTAATTCTAAAGTGCATAATTAAGTTTTTCAGTCTACATAGTCTTGCCAATATTCGCTGTTTACATAAATATTATATTATCATAGCAACATGCATGCAATACGCAGACTGAGGATTAATAATTACGATATTAACACAACCGAAAATAATAAAATTGCAAAATAAATTATCGCAAAAATCTTGCCATATTTTTAATTCAAAGATGTCGCAGATGAAGGCCCGTCAACAATATAAAATTCTGGCGACATCTGACGAATAGATTCGGAGATATTTGAATTTTAAGTGCGTGGGCCTTATTTCCACCCCGGGCCTTATTCGGCACAGTAACCTTACATAGTGAACTGAATCGTGCATAGTGAATTTCCTTCTTTCTGCCAAACGTTTGTAGGGACGATCATGTTGCCTGCCAGCCGTGGTGAAAACAGATTCACTTACATGTAAATCGGATAGTATTATTTGAAACAGTTTTGACGCTACAAAAAGTTATAATACGTAGGACCTAATCTATTAATCATTTTCATATTGCGCGTGAGTGTTTGCATGCGTTATGGTATAAGCGTCCGCTTCTGAGGCATTCGACAGTAGACTATTGCGGCCCATTAAGGGTCACAACAAAATATTGGAATTTTAAATTGTTAATAATTTTCTGTTATAGACAGATGGCTCCAGCTTTCAGCATCGGGTTTTTTGTCGGCTTTGGCTCAAACTAATAACTTTGGTCTAGTGCTGCAGACTGATCCACGCTCTGTAGTGTCTTGTGAAACACTGAGACCCTTGACAATGTTGAGTTTCGAACGTTGCATAAAGTTCTATTAATAATTGTTTGTGACAATGGAACTTCACTAAATATTTTTTCACGTTAAGCTCTGAAACTACCTGTGTAACACCTTGTAAACATTTAATTGTTGCAAATAACTGGTACAATTAACTGCTTTAATGAACATTTACCAGCTTGGTTCATGGTCTATAGAGTAGAGTCCGTAACGTAGAGTCCGTAACTCACAGTGTGTACATCAGTGAACGCACTACATCATTACTTATCATCGTAACGAAATGCAATTATAACTAAATCAACAGCAATACCTAGCAATTCTAAAATGGTGTTTCAACAGAACTTGCATGCGATAGTTTAACAGAAAATCAAGATAGTTCATTCACTCAAAAACGTTTTTGGAACTTGTTTTTAGAGTTCGAGAAACAAATGTTTCGATTTATCTGACAAGATACATTACGGCCAACCCAGTCTAACTAATATCGAGTTAATCTGTGATTGAAGCGGCATCTGGGAAAAATGTCAAATTATTTTAAAGAGTAATCATCTGTTTGAGTCTGTAAAACTTGATTTACTGTCGAATTGCATAATTGCATGCGTAAGCTTATTTGTATATCCGATGAACTCCTTGCGTGTGATCATTCCCGTTCCCTGTCTGTCCTGGCGACGAAAGAAATCGATGAACTTCAACTTATTCGATCGATTCCAAGCGATGTATCTCTGACGCCAGACATCGAAGTCAAAGCTACGACAACTCTCCACCTGCGAAAAACGAATTATTTATCCAACGGATTTTATAACACCTTTCAATCTTACATTGTATTATTATGATCCTACTATAACTATTAGGCCTACTATTACTATTACTATTGTTACAGCTACTACTACTACTACTACCAGTACTACTACTACTGGTACATGGAAATACTTAAGTTAAAACGCATCGCGTAATCGCGTTACTGTGACTGGTTAATTATGTACCTGACGAGAAAGATAACCAAACAATGTGACCATACGTGTACATGTAATTATGTAATTATTGAAACCGTGACATCCGCTTCAGCGCAATGTTTCTCATGAAATGAGACGAGGCTGTAGGCAGTGGTTAAAGTGGTTTGGGTGAGCAGTGGGAACTCCGAAGAAGAGTTTTCTTGGAACACGTGTGTTATCATGGTTCCATTGCATGGTCAGCACTTAAAACGTTGGCTGTAGGCCCCTTAGTGAAAAGAAAAACGTGTTGACTCCATTTACTTTACTGCACGTGATCTTTGAGCTGTTTCTGATGAATAAAAATTCTGCATAAAATTGGTTAAACGCCTACATGTATATTAATGACTGTAATCGACTTAGAATTGACACTTGTCTATGGATAATCCTAAAAATACCACCCTAAATAAGGATGATGATAATATGACTGTAATAACCATAGGCCTATTTTTGTCAGGCATATTACACTGCGCTTGTTAGCAACCATAGGGATGATCGTGCGTATTATTGGGTCATTGATAACCAGAGCTCGAGGGTACGCGTACCCTAAAATAGAATACGTTAAAATACGTACGTACCTTTCAAAATATAGAATACGCGTATGGTACATATCATACACGAAAATTTTATTTATGGTTTACTCGGTGACCCATAGCCTACGTATAATCTGACATTAGTGCATTAAGTGCAATGTATGCTGGATAAACATAGACCTACAATATAGCATTGCAGCAATTTACTACGCTGTATACTGGGTTGTGATTGTTTGCTTAAATTAAATTGAACATTCTTATAATGAGCAATGACGTGGTGACGTATTTTTGTATTGTTTACGTACCCTAAAATAGGGTACGTTAAAAACGTACGTACCTTTCAAAAAATAGAATACGTATGGTACGTACCCTCGAGCTTTGTTGATAACATTCTAATTGGAGTCTTGGTGCTAAAGTTTTCTTATTGATGTTTTATTACAGGTGGTATTTCTATTAATACTGTCATTGCTATCACTATGCTTGTTATTATTACGCTATTATTATTATTATTATTATTATTATTATTATTATTATTATTATTATTATTATTATTATTATTATTATTATTATTATTATTATTATTATATAATTATTATTATTATTATTATTATTATTACTATTATTATTATTACTTAATAATTATTATTTAACGACGTACTGTAAGTATTATTATTATTATTATTATTATTATTATAATAGTTTTATTATAATTATTATTATTATTATTATTATTATTATTACTACTACTACTACTACCACCACCACCACCACCACCACTACCACCACCACCACCAGACCACCACCACCACCAGAGAAAAATCGTGGTCTAAAAATGACCTCTTTTGTCCTTAAAATAACTTTTAATCGTCTTACATTTGGTATCCTTTGTTTCTTATCATAGATAGCCCTTTTCAAAATAAAAAAATCAAGAAAGAATTAACCAATTTCATCAATTATTGGCTGAGATCTGATCATTTTTCTTCAATTTTTGTTAGATATTGTTTCTTATGACCTTGAAATGATCTTGAATGACCCTGAATTTAGTATCTATATTTTGTCGGAATATAGCCCTCATCGAGACAAACAAACAGTAAAAAAAGTTCAACCCAATTGGAGTCTTCGTTAATTTTTTGTGATAAAAAGAGTAAATCGACAATGGACCCAAGTTCCAAGACAAACGCCTGGGCGCCTTCAGTCCTGGGAGTTTAAGTAGGCTATAATTATGAAATCAACTCTTGCCCGGCTTACGAATATGTCTGTCTCCGTCTGAATCAATCTAGTGAAATCAAATCTAATCTGACGCTGGGAGTCCGCAACAACGTTGCTTGAATGTCGCGTCAAGTCGTCGCAACGAACCTCAACCCAGGCGTCCTAAACAGCTTATCTTTTCACAATCCGGCCTCGCATCTGTTGTCTTGGGTCATGACGTCAGCAGCTTCCCGGCTGCTATCTGTTGCTGTTGATAACGCCGGGTGAGTCGGTCACGTCCTTGCCCTTGAACCGGGACGGTCGGCGAAGATGTTGATTTGGGCCGCGTAAGCAACTCGGGTTCATTGACTGTTCGAACTAGACCATCCTAGTAGGATCCTAGTCGTTGTACTTCGGCTTAACGATACTTTTTCATATCGAAGATGATTAGTGTCGGAGGCAGAAAGCAACCTCGTACTCCACGTTTATATTGCGACCGAGCCACCCGCAGTAAAGATCCGAGAAATTAATCTCTGATAAACCGACCGACCAGGAATCGAACCCGGGCCGCCGACGTGACGAGCGGGCTACCAACCCACTCGGCCACTCAGGATCTCGGACATCCTAGTCTGCTGACCATCGTTTAAGTAGGCCAGCCGTTGAGCTCCACCGTGACAGGGGTGGTTGTGTTGATTTCCGAAAACATAACGGCCTGCAATACGAAAATCATTACATTCGGCTAGATTGGGGGTTCTCCCACTCCAGGTCCTCCACCTGGAATGGGAGAACCAATGCCTCTGGACAGTGTAACAATTCCTCGCAACATTTGAAAATTGGAAAGGCGAAGGAAGGGATCAATATTCGATTAAAGTTGTAATCAAGCACCTATAAATAATGTAATAACCTATAAGAACCTGTCCAGTAAGAACAAACTTAATTACATTTGTTGACAGGGATACATTGACGTCCTTTATTTGCCTAAGAATAGATTAGATCACTGGGTTCTGCAACCGAGGTATTAATTAAGCCTATTCTGACAGCAATGGCAAAATAAAATTTTATGCAGGCCGAACGTAGGCTGGCGGTGTGCGGTAAGGTAGGGTCATGTAAGGAAAGGCATTTTTATCCAAGTGCACATTGTAAACTCTCCGTACTATTAATGGCAAAAATATTTAACTAGGGCACATAGGTGAGAAAACACTGTATGACTATAATAATAACCAGGTAATATAATTAATTTATACAACTTATGTGGCGCCTAATGCATACCGCATCAAGCGATGGCGCGATGCATTAATGTAAAGTAAGACAATGTAAAGTTAAGAAAGTATGATAGGGTAAAAGTAAGGTATGGCACGTTTAAGGTAATTTTTGGTGTAGCAATCGTAAAAGTAGGGTACCGCAGTGGTAAGGCATTGTAAGGTAAGACAGCGTAACTATAAGCTAAGAGAAGATGAGGTATGGTGTTGAAGACAAAGTAAGGCAAAGTGATGTATGGTATACAAAACATAAAGTAAAACGACAAGGTAATGTAACAACTTGTCTCTGTATTACTTGACTGTCTGTTCAGGTACAGAAACGTCGAAGACCTCAGTCATCAATCACTTTGACAGGTGACAGCAATAAGATGGCAAATTTGAAGATTTGTGTATTAATTCCGCCAGTCCGACTCCAATGGTGAAATAAAATTTTACGCAGGCCGACATCAGGCCTGGCGATCTGCGGTAAGGTAAAGTCAAGTAGCTAAGGTGTTTCTCAAAGTACACATTGTAAACTGTCCGCCTTAGTACTGGCCAAAATGTTTAATTAGGGCACATTATGTAAAATAAGCATTGTATGATAATAATAATATTTATCAGGTAATATAATTTTTATGAACTCGGCGCCTTTTGCATACGTTACCAAACGATGGCTTGATACCTTGATACAAGGTAAGACAATGGGAAGTAAAGAAAGTATGGTAGGCTAAAAGTGGGATAAGGTCAGCTAAGGTAACGAAAAGTAAGGTACAGATTATGGTGCAGTAATGGTTAACTATAGGATGTGACAGAGTTTAGGCGATGTAATGTAAAAAGATATAGGGTATGGTATTTAAGACAAAGTAACACACGGTGAAGTATGGTAGAAAAACTAAGGCAATACAATACAAGGTAATGTAACAACTTGTCTCTGGCATGACTGTCTCTTCAATTGAAGAAACCTTGAAAACTTTAATTACATGTAGGGTCTATCAATCACTTTGACAGATAACAGCCACAAGATGTCAAATTTGAAGTTTCTGTCACCTTTATCCCGGTTATGAATCAATAAATAACGAATTATTAAATTGGGCTTTGTGGTATAAATATCGACGAGAAGAGATGGTCCAGCGTGTTCAACTTCAGACGTTCTTCTCGTTGCATCGTCAACTGCTGTGTGTTCGAAGAAGTGAGAAGAGACTGCAATAGTTGGAAAAGGTAAGACGTTTTGGACCGTCAGAATAGACTAAGCCTCACTCACTACGGTATAGACGCTGCTTTATGATAGCTACATTCCTAGAATGTTATATAAACTACTCTACACACATCACTGCCGCAGACATCAACCTATATTATTCCTCTATCTCCACCCACCAAAACTACGCCCCTTCCAATTTCCGACTGACAACACCTCCCAACTACTCCTTCATTGAAGAATACCAACTTTTCTATCTTCTCAACCATTTGCATCCTACTGCCACTAAATATGACAACCTACCTGCTTGGTTCCTTAGACTCACCGCCCCTTCTTTTCAATACCTCTCTCTAACCTTATTAATCTCTTATTCCTATCTCATTTTATCCCACCCCAATGGAAAATAGCCATCATCCGGCCAAAGGCTAAAACCAACTCCCTTCTCAAAATTCGGACTTCCACCCAATTTCAATCCTCCCTTTTCTCTCCAGAATAGTCGAAATACAAATTTGTATCCCCAACTCTAACTCAACCCCCCCCCTTGAATCCATAACCTCAGATCAGTTTGCCCTCAGACCCACTGGTTTCACCTCTGCAGTCATAATATTATCTGTCATAAATTATACACAACTCCTCCTAAAAACCAACGACTATGTCTCAATAATCTCCCTTAACATCTCCAAAGTATTTTACTCTGTTAAGCATGTGCCCTATTTGACAAAATCTCCACTCTTGATATCCCAGATCAAATCAATAGCTGGCTAGTTGAATATCATCTTGAACGCTCACACCTTACTATATTCAAAGGTCGCTCTTCATCTCTCCTCCCAACCAATGCTAGTATAGTTCAAGGCTCTGTCTTAGGACCTACCACCTTTCCCATTACTGGTTCAGACCTAATACCTTCTCAGTTCCTTAATCTTATGTTCAAATTTTTATTTATTTATATATATTTATTTATTGCGTCAGAAAACAGAACCAAAGTAAACACAAGATTACGAAAAATGAAATAAAACAAAAGAAAGCACTATTTATAGTAATACAAAACAATGGAAAAAATGATGGTCGTCAAGCAGGTAGAAGCACGCCATGCATCAAATTTGAAATGTAGTATACGCCAGGTAATTTTCACGTCTCTGCAGTATACGCGTAAACTCCGCCTACTCTCAGCCACTGAAGCTCATCGATCTTGTATCGCGGTTGAAATGTGGTCGAACATTTTAAGTCGCAATACCAGACGAGCAGCAGCGTTGATGACCGCCTGAATCCGAATGATACTACCCTGTGGCTAGCCAGCAAAGGCGACATAGGCGATATTGCAGTAATCAATTCGGCTCAGTGAACAACTGTTCATCGCTATTCAACCACTCTCAACTTGTTTTGTACAAATGCAAATACGTCGTATTATAATAACTCCTCCTAATTTTGAAATGTCATAATATTTCAGATGAAGACATTCTTGGTACTGGTGCTTCTCGTAGGTGGCTACGGTAAGACTTCTAAACAGCTTTTCTTTTCAAATCATGCTTTTAAGATTATCCATTTATGTTTGTTGACATGATTACAATACTCAGTAGGCTACTAATCTTCTATTCTCTTGCATTGGTTGTTTCACTCACCAATAGGTTTACTACTTGCGCTGGATTAACATGTTTTGAAATCTTAAACTGTAGACTATAATAATGTTGATGAACGTCTGCCTGTATGTACATGTATGTATTCAAGTATTTCATCAATCAAGCACGACCGACATAATTCGTTGAAAATCGCTGTCGGTCTAATCAGTTTCGCTTTGGGAAGTTCTCAAACTGTCACCTTAACCATACAAGTTAAAGTACTTTCGACGCATGAATCTGAGGATTTGTTAGAAATTTATCATTATGCCGTTTCTTGCGTCTCAAAACATCCTTTCACCACGACCATTTCTTGTCGACCCTAAAACTCGTTCCAATCGAATTAATTGGCTATAGCTTTTGTCATTGCCACGAAAAGCAGTCCACATATGTATCCGAATGCGTAGTTAGCCGGTTACTTGCCGTTTGGTGTCACAATTAAATTCGTTGCATCTCTTATTAATATAACGCCGTGCAGTTCTTTGTTTTGCCATTCTTTGTTTTCAGTTAATGCCTGCCCTGTTGGTTTCACTTATATACCTGAGGCTGGACGCTGTTACAATGTTGTCTTTGAAACTCACGATTGGAACTCGGCTGCTGGAAGATGTCAGATGCTACTTCCTGGCTCCCACTTGGTAGCCATTGAAACTGCAACAGAAAATGTCGCACTCAAGGATTTTCTTGCTGCAGAGATTACTAGTATGTACATTGTACAAGTGTGAACCGATTGCTCAGTATTCAGGCATTTTCTTTGTATTATATGCAATGTGCATGATATTTGTAAGTGTGTATGTATGTATGCATGCATTCATGTATGTGTATGTATATTTCTATGCATACATTAATGAATGTATGTGTGCATGTATGCATGTGTGTACGTGTGTGTGAATGCAGGTTTGCATGCATGTATCTAGGAAGACATTAGATCTAACTTCTTTTAAATAAATTACAAAGGCACCGCACGCTTGACCATCTCACTGCTGTAAAACAAAGTGCGTTTTAAGACAGTGTTGCCACTTTGGCTAAATAGAGCAAGTAACAACAACACTCATGTGAAGCGGAAAATGTTCCAAGAGTAGGGTCCAAGGCAAAAACGGTCTCCAGCTGATGTACGGAGAATGGCCATCTGCATGTCTCCATGAGCAGTAGGGCTCTAGGATCGCCGGTCGGCCGGTTGATTTGAGACCAGAACATCAAGATTCCTGATGTTTGTCGGTGCCGACCAACGACACCCGTCTCAGAAGACGAATGTTGAACTTGACTTTCACATTGCTGGTGAGCGTGCCCTTCACATAGACCTAGTCTCCAATTTATGAGGTCAATTCAGGACATTGGACGGAAGCCGGCTTAGTTGAACTTAACTTTGACAGGCCTGTAAGAACGGTATTACAATAGTTGAAGCGCGTCATTATAAATGAATATACGTTACGACGTCGTTACGTGTATCTCTGATTTAAACGTAGAATGCCTACTTTTTGTTTGTATGTATGTATAAGCGTTTGTTATAGCGCCCCTTCAAGATTTCTAGTCAGAGGCGCTCCCGACTACGCGCGGACACTGAATCGGAGTTTCACGCCGAAGAGCATGAGCAATTGCAAGTGAAGGACTTGCCCAGGGTACCTAGGCGGCGGCTTGAGGTGGATTCGAGCCCGCAACCCTCCGGCTCAAGGCACCGAACATACCCCTACACCACCGCGCTCCACAATAGAATGACGCAACGAATTCTTCTTTCGTCTAGGTTTTAGTTTCATAAGCGAAAACGTGGGTATCAGTGTGTTCAGGATGACTGATTATTTAGGGATAAGGTCCAAGTTGTAGGAAGGAAAAAAGGTCTCAAGCTGATGTGTGGAAAAGAGGTATCTGCATATCTTCATGAGCAGTAGAGTGCTCGTGAAGATATGCAGATACCTCTTTTCGATTGACTTGAGGTCCTGTTGTTTGTCGCTAAGCCTCAGAAGCTGAATGTTGAACATTATTTTCTCATCGCTAGTGAGCGTTACCTTCAAATAATCTCCAGAACGTAGAATGTTTATTATTTCATAGGCTGCAACGAATTCTGCCTCCATCTAGGATTGAGGTTCGTAGGCGACCATGGGATCAGCGTGTTTAGGATGATTGATTATTAGGGTGGTTCTTAAAAATAAAAGTGTGAAACTAATGTTTGCCAAGGTTCCATTTGGTTCCATTCCATCCAGAAACATCACACAAAAAGTTGTATGAAAATTTTTTTAATATTTAGGACTGCCACAACACCATCAAAGTTTCACCCTTTATCAAATATAGGAGCACTCGAACAGTAAGCATAATAGTTGTAATCAAAAATGAAAAGTGAACACTTAAACCAGGAATAAATTCAACTGCCTGTGGTAGGTCCAGATTACAGCACAATTACATTTATTGCATGCCTGGTTACTAGTGATTACACTGATTAGTGATTAAAATTATTTATTAGAGTTATTATTATTGAGGAAATGGTAAAAAGTTAATAACTTCTACAAATATGGGCATATTCTGAAAATTAACACATCATTTTATTCAGTTTTAAGAGCTCTTTCTAGCGGTATATTAAATGGCAGTTAATTAGTTTTCAATTAGAATATTCTACAAGAAAACCTACAATTTTCTCGAAAAACGCTTTGTCTCGTAACTTTGGCCCTCTGGTGGGGGCGGAAGACATTAATATTTTTTTTAAAATTTGAACAGTGTTTGACCCATGCCGTTAGGCAACTTTTGGTTGCTATTACTTTTCGAATTTCTAATTTTCGCTTATTTTCCACTGCACCCTTTTGTGTATGCTTGTTCGAATAGATTTGTGGTTATCGGTCTCAGGAACTCACGGATCAAATACCACTAAAATGCCAATAAAAATTAATAATAAACAATCAACGAGAACATAAACATTGTAGAAATTATTTTTAAGTTGTGCTTAAGTAAAATCATCCAGCTTTTCTGTTGAAAACTAAACATAGGTCCAAAAATGCGAATCAAATACTTATACTCGAAATGACGAAAATTATCTGTAAAAGTCAAAATTTCAAAGACGTTGTGGCAGTCCTAGATATTGTTCAATCCTGATAATTTTTGGGCTACATTACTTCTAAACCAATTGGCACGGAATGCCGGGTTGGCGAAAGTAAACAACTGAAGTTGAAAATTTTCCATTAGAGATGCAACCACCCTATTGATTATTAAGGATTTCCTTTTCATCTATATCTGTATTATACATGAATAGTGATAACAATGTATTTCTTTAACACTTTAACGACGAGATGCTAATCGTGATCGTAATCGTAATCTCCAAACTTTTAAAGAGCCACTCGACAGCCAAGCGCAGGGCACCAGCTTATTCAGGAGCGCTGCGTCTAGTCAGAAGGGTTGTCCGAGAGAGTAGTCTGAAGGAGGTCCGAGTTCGGTTTCCAGAGGATCAGAGGGGTCAGAGAAGCTGCTAATGTGGGTGTCGTTTAGGTCGAGAGTTGGAAGGTAGATGATCAGTTGCGATGGAGTAGGAGTTCTTGAAGAGGAGAGTCTTTAATTTCGAGTGGAAAGCCTTGGGGGTGATGGATAGAGGATAGAGCATTAGCAATCACCCAGACAATGACAAGTCTAGCACTATATATACGCAAGTGAAATAATTACAGTCACGGAGTTGTAAATACGGATGCTACCTTTAACGTCCATGTGATCTTGTTTGCAGCAGTCCTTGGTAACCCAGGACATGTCCTTCATAGGTTGCTTCCACCCATCAAACCGAGAATTTATAGCTTAGGGCCATGACCTCATGACAGGTTATGCCGCACGCCGACAACACGATGAATCCTTTATAATCAGAATGCTGTACAAAGTGTACATACTGACCAACTCCACGTTGGTTTATCTAACCTAGATGAGAATCGTGTGTGCTTATTCAATTTAGTGCTTGTTTAATACAGTGCTGTTTGACAGCTGGTTCAATTAAGAATATGCTTACTTGCTTAGAATGTACTAAGGGCTACTGGGACACCAATGCGGCTCGTCGTTAAAGTGTTAAAGAAGAGTTTAAAACTGATTGCAGTAGAACAGTAAATGCAAATACTTGTTTTTCTTTAAAGAAACAGGCGGAAGTGGTACTCCTTGCAGTTCAGATTATTGGCCAGGTGTAGTAACTGGAAATCTCTTTTGGACTAGCGGTCAACGTAACGAAACCAACTGTGGGAGTCCTTTCGTATGGAAAGGAGCAAGTGACCCAAAGGTGCCTGAGTTCACCAACTGGTATACAGGTGAACCAAACTGCGCTAGCTCGAACGAATTCTGTATGGATGTTGACGCCAAAAAGAACTTCGCTTGGAACGACGTACCCTGCTCCGTGAAGATTTGTCCAGTGTGCGAATACAATCCTTCATGTTTTTAGACAGGTGTCGTTTTGCCGCGATCGTGGTCCTACTTAGAAGTAGTGATACTGAAGTCTACTTATTCAAACTATTAAATGAAAAATCTTTGAACTTATTTACTAATTAAGTTTGAGCTCATCTGAGACTCCTCAGTGAAGTTTATTTGAAAATAAAATATTGCTGCAACGGCTTGTTATATTATCTTTTACATGTAGGCCAACTTAAAACTAAAAATTGCCATTATGTGGACGCGTAGTCTATGTCGCTCATCCTTCGAAGGTGAATAATGTTTCAGCTTGTAGCCACGCCAATGATACTATAACAGTCTGCACTCCAAGATGAGTACAAATATGGCAAGTTATATGACTAAGTGAAAGTCAACTGCTAATTGCCGAAGTCTTGATACAAAATTCAGATCCAATGTATTGGTTTAACTCAGTTCCAACCTCCAGTCGTGTAATTAAAACTTCTCGCTATATATTATAAGACAGTGTAATAGAAAATAATCGATAGAACGTTTTAAAATAGAGTAACTTTCTAAAGAAAGTGCTCAGATTCGATTGAATGTCTGAAAAATAGGTTAAACTTTAGAAAATCTCTGGCTGCGTATTGGTCCAAACCCACTAGCTCCGACCCTAGAGGGTAAATGTTAATGGCTGGCTTAGCGCCCTTAATTTAAATCGTGGATGGATGCATTTGGAATTATAGGCCTAGTGATAGGTTGTGTAGTTATATAGATAAGTTGGTGGATAGAGATATGATACATAATTATGTAAGGACCATGATGTAAAGGTTCCCAGCGATATATTGAACTCGTGTTCATTTAATGTGTACGCGCCAATTAATTAGGAGTTAACAAAGTTGAATGAATCGTTCAACCATCGGTTATTAGGGGTGTCCAGAAAAATGACACATCGCAGAAAAAACCCATACTCAAGTTTTTCCCATTATTCTATTCAAATATTGTCTATAAATATTTGTTACAGAATTTTAAAATGTTATCCTGAGGTCGCTCAAAGCCCCTGAACATACCCTACTTAAATCCCCAGAACTGAAGATGCCCAACCTCAGATATTGGGTCGTGGTTCTATATATGTTCAGTTCCGCACTGTTGCTCGCTCACTTACTTCAGACTCCACCGCTACACTCATTCACTCTTTTATCACAGTCCGACTTGATTACTGTTGCTCACTCTATGTTGGCCTCCCTGCTGGTCGGTTGGGGTGCCTGAACCGGGTCCTGCGCTCTGCCGCACGCCTTTGCGGACGTATTCCCAAATGTGGCCACGTCTCAGGTTATATGCTGGATGTGCTTCATTGGCTCCCCCTACTGCAGCGGATCTCGTATCGGATCATCGCTTTGGGCTGGCGGTCCTTGCTGGGCCTAGCCCCTGCCTATCTACGCGACCTCTGCTGCCCTACCTTGGATGCTCCGGGTCGTCACTCTCTCCGCTCTACTGAGCGGGGCGTGCTCATGGTCCCTGTTGCCCGCACATCTACTAAGCAGAATCGGGCCTTCTCAGTGGTTGGCCCCTCCAACTGGAACGGGCTTCCTTTGACGCTGCGCTTGCATTCCAGAATCCACTCTGAATCTTTCTATACTTGCCTCAAAACTGTCCTTTTCAGCCGTGCTGGGGTCGGGAGCGCTTCTGAGTAGTAACCTTGAAGGGGCGCTATATAAAACTTCGTAACGAATGAATGAATATGGAGCGTAACCGGACGATTGCCTGCACGATGGCGGACAGTCGCCGCCTTTGGCCGAACGTGGTCCGGCGGCCTGTGGAAGAACGCCACCTCAGTGACCTGCTCAAACCTTCGCCCTGGCTGGGCTACTTCATCGTTGGGGCCCAGACAGAAGCTGATGCGTGGAACGCGCCCAATCATCCCAATGTGCTGCGTGTAAGCTCTCGGAAATCTAACTGTGCCTCAAGTCCTCGAATTTTCCATCCATAGACGATAGCGCCTTCGTGAGATTCTTGTAAGGCGCTATATAAATGGCCATATACATACATGCATCGGATTTTTATCCCGCGTACACTCCACTAAAGGTTATCCTTATTACTCACTCGTGTTTTCGGCAGCTGCTCTACCAACGTTTTAATGATCCTTAGTATTACTTTTTAACTCTTTTTTTTTTCTTTCACAGTATAGGACTATTATCTTCTTTGTGACATGTAACTTGTTGCGGTATGTCAACATGTTTTTCAAGAAAAGAATATAATTATCATTGTATTTCGGATTCTCATATTGACATTTCTTCACCAAAGTTTGAGACCAATAGTAAAAACAGATAAAGGCGGGACTTGTCCCAGGACAGCAAACAAAATTTATGTGCTAATCTGATAATTCGCAGCGTATTGACCTAAGGGTCGGAGTAAATGTTCCTGAATTATTTTCTGAGCACAAGTAATTGCTCAAAACTCCATTTCTACATGTAGGCTTACCGATTCATTGAATGCAAATTATCATATGTATTCTCATACTTATTTAGTTATGTGCTCTTCAATATATATATATATATATATATATATATATATATATATATTATATATATATATTAGGGTGGTTGCATCTCTAATGGAAAATTTTCAACTTCAGTTGTTTACTTTCGCCAACCCGGCATTCCGTGCCAATTGGTTTAGAAGTAATGTAGCCCAAAAATTATCAGGATTGAACAATATCTAGGACTGCCACAGCATCTTTGAAATTTTGACTTTTACAGATAATTTTCGTCATTTCGAGTATAAGTATTTGATTCGCATTTTTGGACCTATGTTTAGTTTTCAACAGAAAAGCTGGATGATTTTACTTAAGCACAACTTAAAAAATAATTTCTACAATGTTTATGTTCTCGTTGATTGTTTATTATTAATTTTTATTGGCATTTTAGTGGTATTTGATCCGTGAGTTCCTGAGACCGATAACCACAAATCTATTCGAACAAGCATACACAAAAAGGGTGCAGTGGAAAATAAGCGAAAATTAGAAATTCGAAAAGTAATAGCAACCAAAAGTTGCCTAACGGCATGGATCAAACACTGTTCAAAATTTTAAAAAAATATTAATGTCTTCCGCTCCCACCAGAGGGCCAAAGTTACGAGACAAAGCGTTTTTCGAGAAAATTGTAGGTTTTCTTGTAGAATATTCTAATTGAAAACTAATTAACTGCCATTTAATATACCGCTAGAAAGAGCTCTTAAAACTGAATAAAATGATGTGTTAATTTTCAGAATATGCCCATATTTGTAGAAGTTATTAACTTTTTACCATTTCCTCAATAATAATAACTCTGATAAATAATTTTAATCACTAATCAGTGTAATCACTAGTAACCAGGCATGCAATAAATGTAATTGTGCTGTAATCTGGACCTACCACAGGCAGTTGAATTTATTCCTGGTTTAAGTGTTCACTTTTCATTTTTGATTACAACTATTATGCTTACTGTTCGAGTGCTCCTATATTTGATAAAGGGTGAAACTTTGATGGTGTTGTGGCAGTCCTAAATATTAAAAAATTTTCATACAACTTTTTGTGGGATGTTTCTGGATGGAATGGAACCAAATGAAACCTTGGCGAACATTAGTTTCACACTTTTATTTTTAAGAACCACCTAATATATATATATATATATATATATATATATATATTTCTCATACCTCAGTTCGCTGTTCCTAATAATCAATAAGAATGTATATAGCGCCCCTTCAGATCCATATTCAGAGTTGCTCCCCACCCAGGCCAAGCGGAAAAAGCAGTCTTCGGCAGCAGGTGGAACTTATAACAGGCGCCATTTGGGAGGCGGTGTTTGGCCAAGGATGTCGGACCAACAACAGGGAAGGAACGGTTCTGCATTGATGCGGAGCGGGCGACTGGGACAGCCGAGTCACCGTGAACAGAGAGGCGGCCTCTACAAGAAGAAAGAAGGCAATCATGCGTATGAAACAGGTTTGAGCGGGTCTCCGAGTACATGCGGGATGTGCTTCACTGGCTCCCTTATCCACAGCGCATTGTTTACCGAATCTCTGTCTGTGTTCGGTGCTGTATTGAGTGTCTAGCCACTCCGTATTTGCTGGAGCTCCACTGTTCCACAACATGCGTCCAGCGCCGCTGCTCTCTCCGCTCAGCCGCACAAGCTAAGCTTATTGTTCTTCGCAAGCGGACTGCTATCAGGCAGCGTCGCGCCTTTTCCGTAGCCGGCCCTGCGACCTGGAATGGGCTCCCTACTGCGCTCCGTCAAACACCTGCTAGCCACTCTGTTCCGTTTTCCACTGCTCTTAAGACTGTCCTGTTCGACCGGGATTGGGCTGGGAGCGCTTCTCAGTAGGCATCCTGAAAGATGCGCTATATAAATTTGCTGTAATAAATATATAAATACTGAGTGGTTACATGCAGTTCTAGGTATCACTGTTAAATGAAACTGTGTCTTACAAAGACTGTGTCTGCATTAACTACCATGTTTTTCATACCGCAGTTCGCTGTTTCTAATAGTAATCAGTCAACCAGAATTTATATAGCGCTCCTTTGAGATCCCTATTCAGTGGCGCTCCCGACCCAGGCCAAGCGGGGAAAGGCAGTCTTCAGCAGTTAGTGGAACTCAGAACAGGCACCTTTTGGGCGGTGGCGTGTTGCCTAGGGAAGCCTGTGCCAAGTTTTCTGACTAAGCAAAGAGAAGCAGTGCATATTTTCAACGGATTTGGACAACTGGGACCAAGTCTACCACGACTATAAACTATAGAGGGTCTTGGGAAGCGTCGTGACTCGTGAGCTCCCAGAGGGGTCTGGGGCGGAGTCATTCATAGAAATTTGAAAATATTACATAGTTATTTCAACCATATCACCAAAATAATTGATATAAATAAGACAGTGACAGGCTGAGTGACTGCGATGCAGTGGAAGAGCTGCTGCTACAACAAACAATGATATCTATAACTTAAGCAAACACGACCCACATCATTTTCTAATACAGTTAGAAACATATGTGACATAACCTAAAACAAACGTCACGTTATAACGCTGATTACAATAATGTAATGTAATGTAATGCAATGTATGTAATGTAATGTAATGTAATGTAATTAGCAACTTCTATTGCGCTGGTTTCTAATGCACAAGGCATCAACCGATGGCACACCAAAACCAAGCCGTAATCAGGTCAACATCCCAAAGTTCAATACTATCACATGCATGGTGTATCCTGTTGTCAGCCAAAATTAATCAAAATATTTAATTTATACTAACCAGTTATGATGTTATCACATCGAGGGAATGGGGAAATTAGAAATGTCATTCAATGTAGATTCAAATGCATACAATAAATATAGCAATACCCGTACATTAGTTATAGTCTAATGGCGTCTAAAACGGTAAAACCGGAACTGAAAAAGCAACGGTTCTTCATGGACTGTTAGGCTGCCCTATACGCTCCGTTGTACCGTATACATAATCTATCATCCGCTAGCGGCTAATCTACAGTGTGTTGGTGAGTGAGTGTGAGTGTGTGTGTGTGTGTGTGTGTGTGTGAGAGTGAGTGAGTGTGTGTGTGTGTGTGTGTGTGTGTGTGTGTGTGTGTGTGTGTGTGTGTGTGTGTGTGTGTGTGTGTGTGTGTGTGTGTGTGTGTGTGTGTGTGTGTGTAGATTACACTGTCAGCACTTGAGCAACCTTAGGAATGCTAGTTCATTCCAACTTATGTAAGTCCTTCTCGTATAATTATTGCTCAGCGCCCTCGATATTCTGTCGTATGTTTGTGTGCACACTTCTGCACTTATAATAGGAAAGCTGGAAATATCAAATGTAGTTGCATATCGTCATTGCTCTTGTCGTTAAGGGCCATGCCGTTTGCTTTTCAAGTAATTAAGAACGTCCGTTTAAATGTACAATGAAAAATACTGAATGGAAAATTTGTTGTTGCATTTATGTTAATTGCTACTCATAAATGGTTATTGATTTCTGAGAGATACGGACATTATTTTATGAACTAAACTGGGCCTTAGATTCATTGAGCAACCACGCGATCAGTTTTATTGCAGCTGATGAGTACAATAGTGCAGAGCCATGCACGTACGAACGTTTGCTGTTAGCCTACTCCTAAACGTACTTGTAGTGGTCATTTGAATTTAAAATCATATAATAAATATAGGTTGTCTGTGAAAACTAACATTAACCAACCGTTTTACGAGTTTCATTCCGTAGAAGGTATATGCAGGTCTACGTGCAACATATGTGACATAACCAAAATAGATGCAAGCCTGATGAGGCGACAAAACCAGTAAATCTCTTCAACAGAAACAGGTTATAGTCGAAAAGAGACAAAACCGTTGTCTAATCGGGAAACCGGCAAAAATGAAAGGCCGCGCAAGATCAGACATCAAAATCCAATCTAACTTTAATCATCTACATAGGTTTCCCGCCAAAATGACCAGACGGCGTAAAACTTATAATACATTACACTCCAATGTATTCGCTTCGTCAAAGCACACCGCGTGCAACTGTGTATGCATATACATCTATTTATATATACGTATTTATGATTTACAGGGCTGCGTCCCTTTTCTGTCATAAAATACGCGCACTTGTTCATAAATGCATTTTCATGCCATTTTCTCCAGCACTATGCGCATTTCTTCTATATGCGCATGTATTGATTCGTCTAAGGAAATGTTTCTTTAGAAAAGAGCGGCACATTTATGAAGACAGCCATTATTAGAGGCAATTATTACAGACAATCGATGATGGTGTTATTCTCTTACTGAAATGAATTCCATAGTTTGATATTAGCCTCATTAAGCTCATGGGTCTACCTATATAGAAGTAGGTCTAATTAATGGAACCCTTCAGTAGTCCCATAATCGCAGTCATGAAAGTTCAGTGCATAAGTTTATTCTTCATATCTTCCAGCCTTGGAAGTTTATGGAGAAACGTCGTAGTTGCGTTTGAGAAAACCCAAAATGAGAACGGAACAGTGACGTGTGCAATCGATGAACCATCGCTTGTGATTCCTCTCGACCAGTTGTCTCCGTTGTTATCAGCCTCGGATTCCTGCGTGGCTCCTGGGGCTCTGTGTGCCTTGCACTGTCTTCAAGACTCCGACTGCACTAACTACAACTACCGAAAGAATAGCAGAACCTGTGAAATCTTTCACTACACCCCATTTAACTGTGAAGTAGTGACGGGATTTTACCATGCTGAGGTCGGTTTGATCCTTGCATTTTACTGACATTAGGAGTTACGAGCGTCAAAGAAAATGTAGGCCTATGTTTTAATGTAAAAAATGTGAAATGGTATTCTGCAATAAATAACTGACTTTTGAGAAATCAATGAGACCTTTTCTTATCTCACGTTGTGTTAGTGCATGCATTTGATGCCATTTTCTTCTCTTATTTTCGTAGGTTGAGGGTCTTCCGAAAATGGATTTCTGGAAAAACTTCTTAGAAGCAAGATGATGTACTGCATACGTGTAACTAATATTTATGTATTGTGCATTTAATGCCGTGGTTTTCTCGGTTTTTCTTAGGTTGCGGGTCTTCAGAGTTGTCAAGCTACAGGTATGCCA
The DNA here is from genome assembly GCA_020284085.1 of Aporrectodea caliginosa. Lineage (NCBI taxonomy): Eukaryota > Metazoa > Annelida > Clitellata > Crassiclitellata > Lumbricidae > Aporrectodea > Aporrectodea caliginosa. The sequence continues at coordinate 255,131 of JACEVL010000416.1, read as the reverse complement.
CGTTTCGACGTATGCATGTACTTTTGCGTGTACGTCTGCATGCGTGAATGTATCTATGTAGGCCTACGTAATAGTAGCCTATGCATGCATAGGCGTACATGTCTCTGGGTATATCTGAAGCGCCTTTGTAGAAGCTCGCAAAGGGAGGTAATATGCAGATCTAAAATGATACAACTTCACCAAAGGTCACCACATAGATTGAAATAATTCGCTAGTTGTCTGTTAATCAACAGAACGTAAATAAAGAGAAAAACCTTTCCGGAAGGATGGTCCAGATCGTGAAAAAGCAAGGTGTTACTGCATTGCCCTAAGAAAGCAAGTCCTCACAGGTTACACAACCATATGCATCGTCGAAAACGATCGATGGCAAGTTACAGAGTCCTGTATTGTCCTGTGTAGGGACTTTCGCAAATATCTTGAAAAATGGCATAAGTTTTTGGCAAATGAGCGATGATTGATTCAGAAAAGTTTGCGTCTAACTACAAAGACATTACAATAGTCCAGGTGCCTTAGAATAAAAAAAGTGGCCGAGAGTCACACCGGCGTCGACTGATATAACTATGCGAATCAAATGGTGTTGTGAAATTTTCGTAGGGTGTCGAAACTGATGTTCGTATGTTTGCTTCCGAGTAGGCTATATTTGTGATGAGCATTTTAAACCTACCAACGGCGCACCCTATGTTCCATTGCTTATGTCGATTTGAATTGAGTGTTAAAAGGGGACGCTATACTTGATTCTATTAAATTCAGTGCGGATGAACTAACGGAATATTGAGGGAAATACACTACGCTGTATGCCGATAGCTAAACGTTTATTACAGATTTTTTGTCCACGGCAACAGCAGCAGCGGCACCTACTTTGCTGAATACCAGTGAGGTCGCTATCACCTCTGAAGGGTCGACACTTAACCCAGTGCGGTCGACCTCGTCAACAACCTCAACCCCATCCTTAACCTCAGCCACATCAACCTCAACCCCATCCTTAACCTCAGCCACATCAACCTCAACCCCATCCTTAAACTCAACCACATTGATCTCAACCCCATCCTTAACCTCAGCCGCATCAATTTCTACCTCATCCCTAACTTCAACTACATCAACCTCCACCTCATCATTAACCTCACCCAAATCAACCTCAACCCCATCCTTAACCTCGCCCAAATCAACCTCAACCCTAGCCTTAACCTCAACCACACCATCCACAACCCCATCATTAGCCTCAACCAAATCAACCTCAACCCCATCATTGTCCTCAACCAAATCTTCAATTGCCACTTCGACGTACAAGGATTCAACACTGCGCACTACTGTCGGAACAACTGAGAAGTCGACTATTCTGCCAGTACCCTCTTTGCCTGCTTTGCTCTTGTGTGATGCCCTTCTCGGTGAGTAGAGAATACTTGTACTTTCTCGGTTTCTTTATTTATCGCCTCATAACATAGCAGCCAACTTCAGGTAAAGGTTCCATGTCCAATAGTGATGAGGAGATTCGCTCATTTCTTTCTTTAAACCCCTCAGCCAACAATGAACGAATCGATAATATTCCTGGTAGGAACAATGCAGCGCAGGATTTGTTCTTTATTTATCAGCTCTCCCGGAAACAAAGTCTTCTGCTTGATGAAAGAGACACGTGGGTTCGCAAACAACTTGCGCCTGCTCGCTACACTGAGTCTGCTCATCCGCGATCGTTACCTAAAATTAATAGACTGTGGCGTCGCATTGTCATAGCTATCCAGTTAACAAAATCCAAACGGTAGTGTTATGAAAGCATTAAATTTGCATCCAGTCACTTGAGAATAATAATAATAGTTAGTAACTCTATTGCGCCGCTGTCGAATGCGCAAGGCATCAACCGATGGCGCCCCCAAACCAAGCCGCAGTCAGATCAGATCTGTCAAATAAGACAGATGCAGTCTATGAATCTTTCTATAGACACATAAGACCTTCTTCTTTGACCGGGCCTCGGACGGGAGCGCCTCTGAGTAGTTATCTTGAAGGGGCGCTATATAAATTCCATAGATAGATGGTGGATAAGCAATTTGAAAGAGGTAAGTTTTAAGTCGAAAACGAAATGATAAAATCGGTTGAGCAGAATGGACAGACACAGGGAGAGACTTCCAAGATCTAAGTACAGCCACCAAAAATCCCTTTTTCAAAGAACAGTTCTTGTCTTAGGCATAATCAGAGAAAGATAATCGCTGTCTGCAGAGCAACATACTCGATAACAGCTCTTAGTTGTGAATGGAAATGGTAAGAACATAATATTATGTTAAAGAGCTCCAGAGGACAATAGCATTGCATAATAATATAGTTTGAAGTACGGACGTGAATCATTGTTATTATTTATATCAATGTGGGCCCATATTTTCAACAGAATATTTCGTTATGTTTTCCAATTGTATTGTATTGTATTGTATTGTATTTGAACACTTGTTATAGCGCCCCTACCAGATTCCCATTCAGAGGCGCTCCCGACTACTGCGCGAACGCTGAATCGGAGTTTCACGCCGAAGCGCATGAGCAATTGCGAGTGAAGGACTTGCCCAGGGTCCCTACGCGGCGACTTTGAGGTGGATTCGAACCTGCAACCCTCCAGCTGCAGGGCACCGAACATACCCCCAAACACCGCGCCCCAGTTGTATTGTGATGTGTTGTATTGTATTGTATTGTACTCCAATTGTTCTTGACTCAGAAATTATCACATGATCTTTATGATGCTGTGAACCTACTTAAGTTTATCCTGTCTACAGGAAAGCAGAACATTCTGATTCAGTCCAACCTAGGATACGGTCTGGATCAGACATGGTCTGCCTACAAGTATGGATTCACCGATTCTAACGGAGGATTCTGGTACGGAATGGATGAACTCCACCGACTGACGAACAATGGAAAAACTTGGAAGCTCTGCGTCGATTTGAAAGATGAATTTGGGAGTGCAGTCACTGTTGTCTATAACCAATATGTAATTGACAGTGAGAGCGATGGCTATACGTACCTCATGGCTGGCTTCACTGGAACCTATGACCCGTTTGGAACAACAAACCGAAAATATAAATTCTCGACAAAGGACGTGAACAATCAGCCATGTTGTTGCGAAGAGCATGCCATGAGGTGCAAAGGTGGATGGTGGTATCCATGCACGGCAAGCACGACGTCTAATACGGCAGCTATGAATGGAGTCGGAAAGTGTGGATTCTACTATAGTAATCCCTATGGTACTCCTATACAATTCGTATACAGTTACATGAGGATAAAGGAAGCTTAGTGAACGCATGCACATAAGTTGCACTTCTAACTGACTTCATATCACAGCGCATTTTATTAAATTCTGAAGCAACATTTTCATGAGATCTTTGCTACTGACTATGCTATTTGTGAACCAGAATATCAGTAGAGGACATGCAATGACACTTCAATGCATGAACTTCTGTTTTCACCTTCTTTTCCAATTCTATTCGTAGCAGCTTTGTGGTATTTACCCCCTAGCTATCGTACAGCAAAGACCGTTTCCGTATTACATATAGATATGCATGTTGATAGTTTAACTTGTCCTTACGTCAGTTAGGCCTACATTGTGCTTTACATCGAGGTGAACAAAATTTAATTGAAAATGCATCGTACGTCTGTCTTTCTTTTTATAACACAAAAGGCTCACTGGCACACATAACATGTGATAGTACTTCTGTAATACGTCTCTCTTTTCCTTTTGTTATATTATATAGCGTATTACAGACGTATCACATGTTATGTGTGCCAGTGAGCTTTTCGTGCTGCGTTGGTTTAATACTAATCGTACGGTAATCTTTAAAAATCATGAAGCTCAATACCGGGCGCAGGGCCCTGAAGCTGATTTATGAGAGCTGCGGTGTGTGAGAGGCCAACTTTGCAGATCTATTGTTTTGTATTCTATTATAAGCCATTGAAATTATTGTACCTTGGGAATAATGGCATTCGCTTATAAATTACGTTTCTGACATAATAACATGTGTGCGTTAGAGAACCTGTTTAGACTAGTGTTTTACCTCCTATCGAGCGTTTGTGACCTGTTTTTCAGTCATTGCCTTAGCTGTTTTCTGCAACAAATGTTATGACGTTGGATGCCAAGATACATCAAGTGTTCAAATATTCGTACAAGTTTTCAATCAAGACGTGGTTCTTTTATTATGCAGTACACAAATATTTCCACATTTCTTTACAAATTAATGTCTAATCTCACTCAAGTCTTAGGCCTACATGATTGTAGACAAAGGAGCGGTAGACCTATCACTCAGTGAATGGAGTGCCTTAGTGTCGCTTAGAGAAACGGAGGATCGATTAAGAAAGGGCTTTCAGCTTGAAAACAGTCTGAAGTTAAAGGTATCATCTTTCTCATGGTTTGCAAAATATGCAAACAGCTTGAGATTAAATATTAATTGCAATATGTTGATGACACATTAATTTTTATCAAGTAGGCCTATACCCATTGTGGAAACTCGATGCAAGCTAGCTTTGAAAACTAGATGAATATGGTAAAGCATGCGGTTCATTATACAATTAGCAGAGCATTCATATTTACCAGCTCTAGAGCTGAATTTTCTTCAGAAGATAAGAAAATTTTATGTAAGTTGCCAACATGGACCTCTCGGCAGAATTATCCGAACACAAATGCACCTGGATAATATTTATAAAGGAATTTAAGCTGACGTCTCATGTCAAAAATAATGTCACAAATAAAAGTAAAATGCTCTCTTAGTATCGCACTCAGTATAACAAGAGATCTAGTAGGCGTATGTGTCAATCATTAGACTCAAAGATCGTTCAATACTGAAAAATTCGCTCTTCTTCAGTTTGAACTGTAAATCAGTTTGAGTATAACGCAGGCAACGATAAACCTGTCATGCGGAAAAATTATTAAACTTCTTTTCTAGAGATGGAAGTTAGCGCAAACCGTGTAGATATAGTCTTAATGTATAGTATGAGAATAATCAATAACTACTTGGCCTATTTAATGCAAGCGGTAACAGCATGAACAGACATGGCTGACAGCCTGATCTGATCTACATCAAAAAGAAGTGGAAGCCATTGATTTAGCGACGTCTCTTTACGTACGGAGCGGTGGATAAGGAGAGATATTCATATTTGACAAACAACATAGGCCTACTCCAGGCTGGTAGCCTATCTACCATCAATCTACGATAGTTTGATGGTTAGCGTGCTAGAATGTCAATCATGAGATATGGATTGCAAATCCTCGCCGTTGTAGAAAGATGTTTTCAAAATTTTCTTATTCACTTATACCTCATATGAAACTCAGCTATAAATGATTATACGATGACCGTGCACTGTCCGAGGAAATAGCAAGCAGAGGGTTGGTCATCCTTCCATTGTGTAGTAGAAGAAAAATGAATATTTCGGCCGAATGGCTGCCTCTCCGGTGTAGCTTAAGGGACTGCACTCCTCTATCATGTACTGTCTCTTGTTTTATTAAAAATTGACCAGCGTTTGTAGCCTCTTGACCATGGTAACAGCGCAGGTATTGCCAAGGGTGTGGTAATGAAGCAGACCCGCCACCTAGCGAATACCATATCAGATCAGATCAGATCATATACGAGAATGTAAATGTCGGCTACACGATTTTGTATAGCAACAGTGTGTTCATTTTTCTATGAATTTTCGGGTGGAATCCTGCACCACCGCCACCGCTGTCCATTCGAATGGGTGCCACACCATTTAAGGTCCATCTGTACAGACGGTATTTAGGTCTGTGACTATAGGCTATTTACTTACTTACTTTATGATCATATCGTAAACTCCAGATTTCCACGGCGCCCCAAAAGATAAATTTAGGAAATTCGTTTATTTGCAGTCGCTTAATCAGAGCAAAATCGACGCACCAAGTGGCATAGGATTTGTTTCCAGGTCAGGAACGTAGACAATCAGATGACCATGGTCGATGGTGTTTGGATTTGGACATGCGAGGGAGGCAAGTGGAAGACGAGGAATGGCGACAGGATCGGTACTTGAAGAGTGTTTTCAGTTTTAAGGCAAAGACCTGCGCACGAAGTGCAAGAGGTACGCTGTTGTTGGGTTTGTAGGATGGGTCAGATATCTTATCTTTGGTAAGTCGAAAACGAATTGTCGAAAACGACTTGTCGAAAACAATCCTTATCCTCTTTGATGGATTTCGGGTTGACTCGGTTTCTGCGTAGAAGTCCAAGATATTCGAGTCAATGCTAGAGTGCTAGACAATATAATAATTGATATGTTTTCAATTGGCATAATTATAATAGACTGTGCGAACACAAAATAATAATGGCACAGAACCAATTTGCTGCTATAGTTATCATCAGCACAAGTTACTGGATGTCACAGCATTTAATGTTATTAATGTCAAAAACTCTATCAGTATCAGTTGTTGAAAGCAAAATTATTTTAGTCAGCGCCGATCAGCATGCTAGAAAGCATTAAAGTCGACTGTACTAACACAAACACCGTTAAAAGATAATTCTTTTCAGCATATTTCTGTCTCGTAAAAACAGAGCTCATTATGTATTTACCATATGTATATTCAGTAGTGAGTAGCATAGACTTACAGACGAAAATTTTACCATATGTAACAAAAGATAAACTATGCTGTTGACTGTTGAGTAAACTCTGGTTAGATATAATATTATATTTGATTATTGTAAAATGTAATTCTAATTTAAATCTATCTGGCGACGCTTCAAGAGGGACTCATAACAGGCAATCCCGACCTAACACAGTGGATCCACGATCGAATAGAATAGCGAATAGCATTCAAGCGTTTGCGGAAGAGAGGTAAAGAGCAACTGAGTGTTTCATGGCTCGGGTTGCTGGGCAACTTATTCCAGAAGACAGGGCCGACCACAGCAACACTTCTATGCTGGGCTGTGGAAGTCAAGATGGCTGGTATAAAGTTAGAACACAGTGTTCTATTTAGTGCCTATATACAGACGTGAAATTAGTATGGTTGCGGGGATTTAAATGTCCAGTTAACTCAACATTAATAGTGAAAGCGTGGAGCAACAAGTAATCAGCTGATTAAGTTTTCAGGATTTTTAGGCGCCTGGAAAACTCATTGTCAAGAGAAAGTGGAAAATATTTTGATAAGCACTTTGCATGAAAGTGTTTGAACGCTTTGCAGTACATCATTCATTCATTCATTCATTCAGGAATTTATATAGCGCCCCTTCAAGGAAACTACTCAGAGGCGCTCCCGACTCCAACGCGCCCAAAAAGAACAGTTTTGAGTTTAGTAAGGAAAGTTTCAGGCAGACTCCCAGGCTGTAGACGCAGCTCTAGAGGAAGACCATTCCAGATCATTGGGCCTGCCACAGAAAAAGCTCGGTTCTGCATTGTTGCAGTACGAGCAAAAGGAACCATAAGAACTCCTTTTTTCTGCGGAGCGTAGGAGGCGACGCCCTGGGACAACCGAAATCAAACAGCAGAGCTCACGGAGGTAAGTTGGGGCGAGGCCCTGGAGACAGCGCAAAACCAAGGCAGCTACCCTGTACTCGATGCGCTGGCAGACAGGGAGCCAGTGGAAGACCTCCAGCATGTAGCTGGAAACGTGTCCATACTTTGGAATTTGTCCAATGAGTCGCGCTGCAGAGCGCAAGACTCGGTCCAAGCATGCTATGCGGCTAGATGGGAGGCCAAAGTAGAGCGATGAGCAATAGTCAAGACGAGCTGTGATGAAGGAATGCACTAGAGTTAGTTTGGCAGCAGACGTAAGCGAGCGGGTAACAGTACGAAGCTGGCGCAGTTGGTAATAGCAGTCCCGAGCAAGACGATGAAGATGTGGAGTAAAAGTGAGCTCTTGGTCCAGCTGGACGCCGAGGTCACGAACCGTGGTTGAAAAGACATAATGAGGGAATTCAGACGTAAGGGTAGTAAAGTCAAGTTTAGCAACCTGTTGCCGAGTGCCTAACCAGATGAATTTAGTCTTGGACGGGTTCAAGCGCAGTCGATTAGACGACATCCACGCTTCTAGAGCATCCATAGTCCCGTTCATGACCCGAACTGCAGAGATTGCGTTGGATGGTAGGCAGTGAGTGTACGCTTGCACGTCGTCAGCATATAGCTGACCTAAAACCGCATGCGCCTTCAAAAGTTGAGCAACACCTGATGTGTAGATAATATTATAGGATATACGATTACATCATAATCATTAGGGTGGTCCACAAAAACAAAGTTCAAGCTAGAAACCAAGGCACCCTCTCAGTTTGTTAGACCTGTCAATAGTATTATTGAGATAAAATATCAGCATCTTATTCCAACTGGAAGATGGTGCTCAATGACGTAGAAATATTACCATATAGTAGCATTAGCGGTAAATCTTAATGTCGTATAACTTGGTCAACGACTCAACATTTTGTCGTGGAGATTAGATTCAAATAGTTTCTGTTGTGTTATACTTACTTACTTACTTACTTACTGATATTTTGAACAAAGTGTAAAGTTCTTGTTGGATGGCCAAGTTACTGTATGCCATCAAAATCTACACTTTTCGTGATCAACGTGGTGTATTGTGCCGAACTAGGGCACGAGTTGGCGCTTTTACCGCTTGGCGCTACTAAGTTTCTGCCGCGCAATAGTTAGGCGCCAATATGCTTCTGCTGCGCAATAGATTGGCGCCTTAATTTCTGCTGTCGGCCAACGCCGCATAAAGGCGGCAATTATTGATCGCTGCCGGCGACCCTGTTCGCGCCAGTGACAAGCGTCGGCTGAGCGCGGGATTCTTGGGCGGGAGCCGACGCCTATAAATACGGCTCTGCTCGCATGCATCGTGCCCAGTCGTCAGTCGGTAGTCAGCAGTCGATATTGATCCGTCGTCAGCGTAGGTCGCCTGCTGTGAGTTTGGTCTTCATGCGAATCCCGCCTTTCGCTTTTGGCGCGAAACCGAGTTGGCGCGCAGTGTAGTGAGGCAGGACAGAGTGTCAACCGTGGAACGACTACGATTGCCTGATCGAAGGTCTAGGGTTGGAGGCCTGCTGCACTGAAGTGGTTTAGTGGACGACTGAGTTCCTTCTGGGTAGTACGTCGTACTTCTGGTTTTCGGTTAGAGGTTAGAAACTTCTTGTGTCTTTTTATGTTTACATGTAATCGAGCGCTACATGAGCTCAGTTGAACCTACCGTAGTCATTTCGTGTTTCATTAATTATTGATGACAGTTTAATCATTGGACACTATAAAGCATACACGTGTTTAATGCCTAGAAGTTCTGGCGCTGTATAAATGATTTATATGTCTTATGTTTTAAATAATTAAAGCTTTGCAAATGGAAGACGAAGTGTTTTCAAATGACAAAACAATTGAGAAGCCTAGTGTTCTTGACACTTTACTCAAGAGTCAATCGGAAATGGCAGCCATCTTGAACTCCTTAGTGAGTAAGATGCAAAGCATGGAAACCAGATCACGGTTTCTTGAAAGTGCAGTTGTGGGAAAGAAGGACCCAGATACCCTGCGAGGTATTGGTCTGCCCACAGCAGAAGCCGCGGATATAGCGCCTGGCCAAGGTACCCTGGTAGATAATGACATTGAAAGTACAAATGCTTCTGTAGCGCCATCGCAAAAGACTTTGCGCAGAAGCGTTAGACTCCGAGATAAAAACCTTAAAGTTTCATTACCTCTTACCGGTGAGACTGGCAGCATATTTATTGCTACGCCAGGGGTTCGAACCCGGGATCAGAAGTCTGTTGATAAAGAGATTTTCCCACAACTGCCCGACCCAAGCCTGGATAGGAAGGGGGTCGCCACAGTATTCAATCTGACGAATAAGAAAGAAACTCAGATTCATCGATTTTGGCAGCTTTGTTGCCCTTCTTTACACAAAAGCATGGACATGTGTAAAGAAGAGCAATGAAATGTAAGAAAGTAATCACTAATCTTCAGGTGTGACAGCAGTGTCAGTTTTCACCAGGTTGCAAAATCACCCAGGCACGCCCCCTCCTTCTGTACCGCAGCATCACATGAGGCCTCACTTGCTGATGATGCTCTAGGACAAGATCTGTCTCTTTGGATTAATCTAGGAAATATGAGTCCGTTTACTCCGAGATCAGCGTTGCTGCCAGGAAGGCCCTAGAAACCACTAGTGGTACCTTTAAGATGAGGCTGTAGGTCTGGCACTGTTCTCAGACCAACTTCCAGTAACAGATAAGGTGAATATTGTTCACAGAGTAACTGCAAAGCCTGGTGAAAGGAAGGTGAGAGGTGATGCTGCGGTACAGAAGGAGGGGGCGTGCCTGGGTGATTTTGCAACCTGGTGAAAACTGACACTGCTGTCACACCTGAAGATTGATGATTACTTTCTTACATTTCCACAAGAGAAATGGAACGAGAATGACGATTACAAACAATGTAGAGAGAGAATTCAGCAGTTGAGAGTGGTGAATGACACGGCTCAGAGTTGTGTGAAGTTGTTCGAGGAATTCAACCGACTCATCACCAATATTGAAGAAAAGCAGTGTCTTCTCCAAGTGGTCGCGGTAAATAGGAATGCTATTTGCCTCACAACAACAAAGAAGGCTGTTGTTGACGCAGTGCTTGCAGTTTCTAGACTCTAAGACTGTAGCTGGTGTTGAAGTCATAAAACCGGAACAATCGACATTCATGGTCAGAACGATGTATTTTTAACATTTTTGGACATTTCCAATTCTTCAAACCTACTGACATTTTACAGTTCAACCTGACTAACTGTTCTACTATCACATGTGTTGTCAAATTATAGTAATATTTGATTTATCGTGAAATAAAATACATTCGCACGGGAATGTATGCTCGACGCATTCATTTCCACAATTAATGTCTTTTTATCGGTATCAGGCAAAGTGACACAGTCCGTGAGCACCGTCTTCCCGTTGGAATTGAAAGCTGAAATTTTGTCTAAATAATACTATAGATAGGTCTAACAAACTGAGAGGGTGCCTTGGTTTCTAGCTTGCACTTGGTTTTTGACCATGCATCTGTGAACCACCCTAATAATCATGCTAACTTGCTTCAGGCCAATAGTACGTCGATGAAACAGCGCCTACGTTATACGGACGATTACCTTCACTAGGCCCACAATCAGGTGATGGGGCGGGCTAGCCACGTAGATATCGGTGGAGAGAGTGAAGGCACGTGACGAAAGGTAATTGCCACTGCACATGCTGCCTTAGTCTGAAATCTGTCTCTGCCGTAATGCATGCTCCACTGCACCGCATCCAACATTTTATTGTAATATCAATGTCAGTAAACGACACGTTTCGCGCATGATTAATAACACTGTCAAACTGATGACAGCTTTAAACAGATAAATACGTGGAAACCATAATTTTTGCAGATGCCGCGCACGTCGAGGTTAGACAGCTGTATGAAATCAGATTGGATAGAAAATCCTGGAGACAGAGAAGCCTTAAATAAACTTGTCGTAGGCGCACCATCTGACGCTTTCTTTGCCGTTAACTCCAGCTTGCAGATTGCTATGTAAATATATTGATATATATATATATATATATTCAGGTGCTACATAGTCCACCGATTACATGTATTTTATATAGCATCAGTCGACAAAAATTACTTAATCGCCTTCCTTTAATTAAGAGTTTAAACTAAAGATGGCAATCTCTCGTTTAAACTGTTAATTAAAAGGAAGGCGATTAAGTTTTTTAGGAGTAAGAACAGCTGGTTTAGTAAAGAACACACTTACTTACTTACTTTCCTAAAACGATAATGATGGTCAATGATACAACAACAACAGCGACAGCAGCAACAGCAACAATAACAGCAACAACAACAACAACAACAACTACTACTACTACCACTACTACCACTACTACCACTACTACCACTACTAACACTACTACTACTACTACTACTACTACTACTGCTACTACTACTACTACTGCTACTACTACTACTACTGATAATAATAATAATAATAATAATAATAATAATAATAATAATAATAATAATAATAATAATAATAATAATAATAATAATAATAATAATAATAATAATCTCCAGCAGTCTCCGGACTTTTAGGCCACCTGAGGGATCATTGGTACCTCGGGTAAAAAAAAATAATAATAATAATAATAATAATAGAGATTTAAGTTGCAATTATCTTTACAATTATACCCTACCTCCAGCAATGATGACCAATCACCTGAGTTATTTATTATGCTAATAATTAGATCACAATTTATTATCCTCCGTGTTTAGATAAAAATCAATTAATTTAGGCAAATTGCTGCAATTGGAATCTTTTCAAGATCGGCTTTACCGTATAAACACTATTTCTCAACTTAGTACCTACTACGTCCTAAGTCTTTCGTCCTTATAGTCCTTCTTCTGTAGGTCTGCGCATCGGATCTATATGTGATGTGACCAGAAACAAGTAAACCAAATGCAAGACGTTCAAAAGTTACTTTAAGAACAAAAAGGTCAATTTTAGAGAAAAATCATGATCTGAAATTGAACTTTTTGTCCTTAAAATAACTTTCAATCGTCTTACATTTGGTATCCTTGTTTCTTATCACAGGTAGCCCTTTTCAAAACCAAAAATGCAAGAAAGAACCAATTTCAACAATTATTGGCTGAGATCTGATCATTTTTCTTCGATTTTTTTAGATTTTGTTTCTTATGACCTTGAAATGATCTTGAATGACCCTGAATTTAGTATCTATATTTTGTTGGAATATAGCCCTCATCGAGACAAACAAACAATAAAACGTTCATCCAAATTGGACTCCTCTTTAATGTTTTGTGATAAAAAGAGTAAATCGACAATGGACCCAAGTTCCAAGACAAAAGCCTGGGCGCCTTCAGTCCTGGGAGTTTAAGTAGGCTATAATTATGAAATAAACTCTTGTCCGGTCATACGAATATGTCGGTCTCCGTGTGAATCAATCTAGTGTGAGTCAATCTAATGAAATCAAATCTAATCTGACGAAGCAGAGTACGCAACAACGTTTCTTGAAGTTCGCGTCAAGTAGTCGCAACGAATCTCAACCCAGGCGTCCTGTAGAACTTGGTCCCTGTTTAACGACACTGTGTCATAACGAAGATGATTAGGGTCGCCCTCCTCCTTTCTCCAGGCTTGGGACTGTCACTACCACAGGTAGGGTAGTGGCGGAGTTCGTCCTGTAGAAGGAGCGCCTTCCGGTTTTATACTTTTCGGTCTGGGTCAACGATGTTAACGTGTTTTCCCAAGGTGTTGTTCAGTTGAGGCTTAACGCAGCGAGGTGCAGAGGTCATCAATGGAGTGGACGTCGTTAGATGCATACGTCACAAACCGGCCTCGCAGCTGGTGTCTTTGGTCATGACGGCAGCATCCTTCCGGCTGCTATCGGTTGCTGTTCATAACGCCGGTGAGTCGGTCACGGCCTAGCCCTTGAACCGGCCTTGCCCTTGAATCGGCGGAGATGTTGATTCTGGCCGCGTAAGCAACCCGGGTTCATTGACTGTTCGAACTAGCCCATCCGGTCCCTCCTAGTAAGGCGTCGTCTGCTGACCATCGTTTAAGTAGGCCAGCCGTTGAGCTCCATCGTGACAGAGGTGGTTGTGTTGATTTCCGAAAACATAACGGCATGCAATACGAAAATCATTACAATCGGCTAGACTGGGGTTTCTCCCATTCTAGGTCCTCCACCTGGAACGGGCGATCCAATGCCTCTGGACATTGTAACAATTCCTCGCAACATTTGAAAATTGGAAAGGCGAAGGAAAGGATCAAGATTCGATTATAGTTGTAATCAAGCACCTATGAATAATGTAATAACCTGTCCAATAAGAACAAACTTAATTACATTTGGTTGAGAGGGATACATTGAAGTCCATTATTTGCCTAACAATAGATTAGATCACTGAGTTTCTGCAACCGATGTTTTAATTAAGCCTATTCTGACAGCAATGGCAAAATATAGAACTTTATGCAGGCCGAACGTAGGCTGACGGTGTGCGGTAAGGGTAATGTAAGGAAAGGTATTTTTATCCAAGTGCACTTCGAAAACTCTTCGTACTATAAATTGCAAAAATATTTAACTAGGGCACATAGGTGAGAAAACACTGTATGACAATAATAATTACCAGGTAATATAATTAATTTATACAACTTATGTGGCGCCTAATGCATACGGAATCAAGCGATGGCGCGATGCCTTAATGTAAAGTAAAACCAGGTACAGTAAAGAATGTATGATAAGGGTAAACGTATGGTAAGGCACGCTTAAGGTAATTTTTGGTGCAGTAATCGTAAAAGTAGGGTACCGCAGTGGTAAGGCATTGTAAGGTAAGACAGCGTAACTATAATCTAAGAGAAGATGAGGTATGGTGTTGAAGACAAAGTAAGGCAAAGTGATGTATGGTATACAAAACATAAAGTAAAACGACAAGGTAATGTAACAACTTGTCTCTGGATTACTTGACTGTCTGTTCAGGAACAGAAACATTGATGACCTCAATCATCAATCGCTTTGACAGTTGTGACAGCCATAAGATGGCAAATTTGAAGATTTATGTATTCATTCCGCCAGATCGACTCCAATGGTGAAATAAAATTTTACGCAGGCCGACATCAGGCGACAGCCATAAGATGACAAATTTGAAGATTTATGTATTCATTCCGCCAGTCCGACTCCAATGGTGAAATAAAATTTCACGCAGGCCGACATCAGGCCTGGCGATCTGCGGTAAGGTAGGGTAATGTAGCTAAGTAAAGGTTTCTCGAAGCACACATTGAAAACTTATTACTGGCCAAAATGCTTAATTAGGGCACATGTGTAAAATAAGCATTGTATGATAATCAGGGCCGTTTTAAGGTCGTCGTAGGCCCTAGGCACTCTTCCATTCGTAGGCCCCAACTCCCAGCTCTGCATTGAAGCTAAGCGCAAAATTATGCATTCACATTATTTATTGACATCATAATTATGTTTAATCATGATTCACAAATACATGTGCACCTAGTTTGATTTTAAATCTTAATTTACTTTTTATCCATAAGGTTTAAATGCAATAGGGGAAACATGTGTAATTTGCACCCCTAACGCATTTTACTTTTAAAAGGTTCAAAGAATTGGCGGAATGCCAAGCAAATTTAGCGCTAACATATATGAGAACCCTAGAATAATATGTAATGATGCAATAATTGTAGATTACTGCAGATCTCAGAACTTATTATGCAGATAATATCCCTTCACAGAATTTGGAATCTGATTTTCTCTTAAATGGTAGACAATATGGTGATAAGATAAGATATGCACACAAAGAACATTTTGTGCGAAAATTGACAAATGGAGAAATTGTCAGAAGAGATTGGCTTATTTATGCTCCTTCATGTGGTAAAGTGTTTTGTTATGTGTGCAAGCTATTCGGTTCCAATGCTGGCAGTGCCAATGAATATAACAATCAGTTTACAACTGGTTTCGATGACTGGAAAAATGCAACTGCAAGGATTAGCTCACATGAGAAATCGAAGAACCATATTGCTGCTCTGTTAATGATTTTGCAATGCCAGAAGTCCACTAGAATTGATGTAGAACTGCAGAAGGAGAAGGTCAAATTGTGCAAATACTGGACGGAAGTTCTGAAGAGAATAATTGCAGTGATACAATGTTTTCCAAATGTACTTAGATATTGCTTTTCGAATCTATCTTTCCATTTTTGGAACACGTTCTGAAGGTGAACGTTCTTTTTCGAAACTCAAGCTTATCAAAAAATATCTGCGGTCAACGATTGGACTATCTTCCCTTGCGCTACTTTCAATTGAAAACCAGTCAATGCGGGAAATGACATTTGAAGATCTTATATGTGATTTTGCTAATGCAAAGAGCCATAAAGTTCACATAACTTAGGCTGTTGAACAGCTTAACTTAACTGTAAGTTCACATCTTAAAGTTAGACTGTTTAAGTGCAATTATAAAAATTATTAAAGTAGAATTTGAAATTTCTTTCATTTTCGTGTCAAATTCAACCATTAAAATTATTTTTTCAATATCTCATTTTCAGACTTTCGTGGGCCCCTAAAATGTTCGTGGGCCCTAGGCACAGTGCCTACTGTGCCTAGTGGATAAAACGGCCCTGATGATAATAATAATATTCATCAGGTAATATAATTTTTTATGAACCTTGGTGCCTTTTGTATACGTTACCAAACGATGGCGCGATACCTTGATATAAGGTAAGACAATGTGAAGTAAAGAAAGTACGGTAGGGTAAAAGTGCAATAAGGTAAGCTAAGGTGGCGAAAAGTAAGGTACAGATTATGGTGCAGTAATGGTTAACTAGGATATGACAAAGGTGAGGCGATGTAAGGTAAAAAGAGATAAGGTATGGTATTTAAGACAAAGTAACACAAGGTGAAATTATGGTAGAAAATTTAAGGTAATACAATACAAGGTAATGTAACAACTTGTCTCTGGCATGACTGTCTCTTCAATTGAAGAAACATTGAAAACTTTAATTACATGTATCAATCACTTTGACAGGTAACAGGCTAACAGCCACAAGATGTCAAATTTGAAGTTTATATCACCTTTATGAATCAATAAATAACGAATTATTGCATTGGTCTTTATGGTATAAATATCGGCGAGAAGAGATGGTCCAGCGTGTTCAACTTCGGACGTTCTTCTCGTTGCATCGTCAACTGCTGTGTGTTCGAAGAAGTGAGAAGAGACTGCAATAGTTGGAAAAGGTAAGACGTTTTGGACCGTCAGAGTGTATTGCAGGCTGTCTGTTCTGTTAGTAGTTAAGATTTAAGATTTGATTTAAGATTTGATTCTAAGTCACTTCATTCTGTTACTTCTGCAGAGTCATATTTTTCGGATCATGTTGCCATTTTCTCAAAATTTGACTTCCCTTTCAAACCCCCACCAAATTATAGAATTGTTAAATTTCGCCCCTGGCATAAAATTGATTTAAATAAGCTAAAGGATGATATCTTGGCATCTCCATTGTTGCTATCTCCTGCACAAACAGCTAATGAGCTGGCTCTGCAGTTCCAGTCCACTCTAACTGAGCTGCTTGATAAGCAAATTCCTTTTAAAATTAAGAGGGTTGTAGAGCGCACACCACAGCCTTGGTTCAACTCTGCTATTTCTGAGGCTAGGCGTCGAAGAAGTCAATTGGAGCGTTGGTGGCACCACTCTCGTCTGCCTTCTGATCACATTAAGTTTAAGCAACAGTGTAAACGTGTTCGAAAACTTGTTTCATCTGCCAAATCTGAATATTTAACTAACTTAATTGCTGAAAGTTCTGCATCACCCAAATCTTTGTGGTTGGCCTTAAATAAATTGTTACATCGGGAGAAGTTACATTTGGCTCCTACTATGTGCTTAGCTGCTCATGATCTTGCAAGTAAATTTTTGAACTTTTTTGCAGACAAAATTTCTGGCATACGTCTTAAATTGATCAGTTCCTCTGCACTGGACAAATTCCTCTATCCAAATTGTACACCTTCTATCATGGACTACTTTCTGCCAACTACTGTGGGAGAAGTTCGAACACTTATCTTTTCCTCGCCTAACAAAACCGGTCTCCTTGACACCATTCCTACTTGGTTTCTTAAAGAGTGCTTTGATGTCCTTGGTCCCACCATTACATCAATTATCAATTTCTCATTGCATGAGGGATCTTTCCCATCTACTTTTGCTCATGCCATAGTTCATCCGCTGCTTAAGAAACCTTGTCTTGATCCTGATGATCTGTCAAATTATACGCCTATCTCAACCTTGAATTTTATATCCAAAATCCTTGAACGGATAGTCATGAATCGCATGCAGACTCACCTGTCATCAAACTCACTAATCTCCCCTTTTCAGTCTGCGTATCGTAGATTTCACTCAACTGAATCCGCACTTCTTGCTGTTCATAATGACATCATTTGCTCAATGGACGGGGGTAAGGTGACATCACTTCTTCTGCTTGATTTGTCTGCTGCTTTTGATACTGTGGCTCATTCTATTCTTCTTCATCGTCTTGAGAACTGGTTTGGGATCTCTGGCCCTGTACTAGATTGGTTTAGTACTTATCTTAGTCCACGCACTCAATCAGTGTATTTAAATGGTAATTATTCATCAGATGCTTTGTTGACATGCGGTGTACCACAGGGATCAGTGCTTGGCCCTCTTTTGTTTACACTATACACCACACCATTAGGAGCATTGCTTGATAATCATTCGCTGAGATATCATTTCTATGCTGATGATACTCAAATTTACATTTCATTTGACAGTCTGTCATGTGACTCATCTATACAGATGTTGTCTGCTGTCTTTGATGAAGTACAGTCCTGGATGGCATCCAATAAACTCCTCCTTAACCCATCAAAGACTGAATTTCTGTTACTTGGCACTCCACAGCAACTTAAGAAATTTGATGGGCTTAAGTCATTGAAACTGGGTGACTCAGTTGTTGAGCTGGCCGATGCTGCACGCAACTTAGGCGTTGTTTTTAATTCTACCATGTCTCTCACTGGCCATGTAAACAATATTTGTAAGTCATCCTATATGTTCATTCGTGACATACGCAGAATTAGGCGTTATCTGCCCATGTCTGCAAGAATATCTTTGGCAAATGCATTGGTTTCCAGTCGCCTAGACTATTGTAACTCGCTCCTTACTGGTATCAATAAATCAAACATACTGAAGCTGCAGGGGGTTCAGAACTATTTGGCTAGAGCCATAACTAATACATCCAAATATGAACATATAACCCCTGTGCTTAAATCTCTGCATTGGCATCCTGTTCAGCAAAGAATTCGTTTCAAACTGGGGCTCATAGTTTATAAAACTTTGAACTCTGGCCAACCACAATATTTAAAATCTGTTCTTATTCCTCTGACTTGTCATTGTTCAATGAGGTCATCTGATTGTCTTTGTCTGGTCATACCTAAATCAAGAACTGTTCTCGGTGAACGAGCTTTTTCAGTATCTGGACCTACTTTTGGAACTCTCTTCCTGTGTCTGTACGCTGTGCTCAGTCGCTTGTGTCATTTCGTTCTCGGCTGAAAACTTACCTCTTTCAAATTGCTTATCCACCTTAGGCTGCCTCTCTGTCTCTTACGGACTGATCTTCTGGATGTTGACCTGATTACTGATTGTTTTGATGCGCCATCGGTTGATGCCTTGTGCATTAGACACCGGCGCAATAGAAGTTGCTAATTATTACATTACATTACATTACATTTATGTCTTCTGTGATTTGTGTTCTTGTGAATTGTTTCAATTGGTTAGAAAAGACTAAGGTACAGACGACTTATGTATGACGTCAGAATACGATATCTACTAACTGAACTCAGTTTTTATGTCGAATGCACTTGAATGCATTAAGTACAATCTTAACGCCAGGACATGACGCTAACTGTTCAGTGAATACACGAGTTTTATTTCCATAAGCATTCGCCAAGAAGTAAAGGCCAGTCTAATCTATTATAGGACTCTTGGTTTGCTGTTGAGGTGGCTCCGTTTACCTATTGCTATAAAAAATAGCAATAGGTAAACGTTTTTTACGAAATATTTTTCGTCATGTTTTCATATTTTTATTCCAAAAACGATGATTTGTTTCCCTTGCGAACAAAGACCCTGAAACCAACTACTCTACACACATCACTGCCGCAGACCTCAACCTATATTATTCCTCCATCTTCACCGACCAAAACTACGCCCCTTCCAATTTCCGACTGTCAACACCTTCCAACTACCCCTACATTGAAGAATACCAACTCTTCTATCTTCTTGACCATTTTCATCCTACTGCCACTGGATATGACAATCTACCTGCTTGGTTCCTTAGACTCACCGCCCCTTCTTTTCATTACCTCTCTCACCTTATCAATCTATAATTCCTATCCCCTGTTATCACTCCCCCAATGGAAAATAGCCATCATCCTGCCAAGAGCTAAAACGAACTCCCTTCTCAAAATTCTGACTTCCGCCCAATTTCAATCCTCTCTTTTCTCTCCAGAATAGTGGAAAAACAAATAGTTAAGAAATTTGTATCCCAACTCTTACTGAACCCCCAGATCAGTTTGCCTTCAGACCCACTGGTTTCACCTCTGCAGTCATAATATCTGTCATAAATTATACACAACTTCTCCTAAAAGCCAACCACTATGTCTCAATAATCTCCCTTAACATCTCCAAAGTATTTTACTCTGTTAAGCATCTGCCTTATTTGACAAAATCTCCACTCTTGATATCCCAGATCAAATCAATAGCTGGCTAGTTCAACATCATCTTAAACGCTCACCTCATTATATTCAAAGGTCGGTCTTCATCGCTCCGCCCAACCAATGCTAGTATAGTTCAAGTCTCTGTCTTAAGACCTACCAACTTCTCCATTACTGGTTCAGACCTAATACCCTTCTCAGTCCCTTTATCTTATGTTCAAATTTTTATTTATTTTATTTATTTATTTATTGCGTCAGAAAACAGAACCAAAGTAAAGTCAAGATTACGAAAAATGAAATACAACAAAAGAAAGCACTATTTATAATAATACAAAACAATGGAAAAAGCAATGAAGGTCGTCAAACAGGTAGAAACACGCCATGCACCAAATTTGAAATGTAGTATACGCCAGGTAAAATTTCACGGCTCTGCAGCATGCCTAAACTCCGCCAACTCTCAGCCACTGAAGCTATCTTGTATGGCGGTTGAAATGTGGTCGAACGTTTTAAGTCGAAATACCAGACGAGCAGCAGCGTTGATGACCGCCTGAAGCCGAAAGATACTGCCCTGTGGCAAGCCAGCAAAGGCGACATAGGCGACATTGCAGTAATCGATTCGGCTCACTGAGGCAATTCTGTTCGGTTCATGCCAACGCCTGCGTTCTTTCCCTTCACTTTCTAGTGTCGACCTCGCAGGCACTGCTGTGCCACACTTAGATACTGTCAAAACACTTAGGGTAACCCTGGACAGTAAGCTCACATTCCGACCGCACATAACAAGCCTTTGTAAATCGTTGTTCTATCACATCAGGGCAACACGTCACATCAGGTCGGCTTTGACCAAGAATATGTCTCAAACTATAGCCTGTTCACTTGTATCCTCTCGTCTTGATTATGCTAATTCCCTTTTGTGGGTGTCTCAGACCTTCAACTCAAAAGGCTGCAACGAATCCAAAACTCCTTAGCTCGTGTAGTGATGCGTGTCCCACTACGAACATGCTCCTCAGTCCTACTCCATGAGCTGCATTGGCTTTCTGTTGAATTCAGAATAAAATTTAAATTGGCCTATTTGACCTACAAAGCCCTCAGCACCAGCACACCTACCTATATTTATGTACTACTAACTCCTTATATCCCTCCACGTTGCTTGCGATCATCAAGTACAGGTCTTCTAGCTGAGCCACGATGCAGAACAGTTATGGGCTTTCGTGCATTCCACGCCTCTGCTCAAAGGAATGGAATCGACTACCACTCTCTTCGTAGCTCAAATTCACTTCCTTCCTTCAAAAAGCGACTCAGAACTCACTTTTTCTCCTTGGCTTTCAAGAATTTGGAAATCTAAGTGCATCTTAACCTGGCGGCTTACTATCCGCGCCTCAGATTCACATTTCGGTGTGACCTTGCGATCGTTATAAATTTATTTAATAATAATAACTGTTCATCGCTATTCAACCATGCACTCTCAACTTGTTTTGTACAAATGCAAATACGTCGTCTGATAATAACTCCTGATAATTTTGAAATGTCATAATATTTAAGATGAAGACATTCTTGGTACTGGTGCTTCTCGTATGTGGCTACGGTAAGACTTCTAAACTGTTTAGCTTATCTTTTCAAGTCATGCTTTTAAGATTATCCATTTATGTTTGTTGACATGATTACAATACTCAGTACTAATCTTCTGCTCTCTTTCATTGGTCGTTTCACTCACCAATAGGTTTACTACTTGCGCTGGATTAACATGTTTTGAAATCTTAAACTGTAGACTATAATAATGTTGATGAACGTCTGCCTATATGTATGTCTGTATGTATTCAAGTATTTCATCGGTCAAGCACGACCGACATAATTCGTTGAAAATCGCTGTCGGTCTAATCAGTTTCGCTTTGGGAAGTTCTCAAACTGTCACCTTAACCATACAAGTTAAAGTACTTTCGACGCATAAATCTGAGGATTTGTTAGAAATTTATCATTATGCCGATTCTTGCATCTCAGAACATCCTTTTACCACGACCGTTTCTTGTTGACTCTAAAACTCGTTCCAATTGATTTAATTGGCTACAGCTTTTGTCATTGCCACGAAAAGCAGTACACATAATATGCGAATGCGTAGTTAGCCCGTTACTTGCCGTTTGGTGTCACAATTAAACTAGTTGCCTCTCTTATTAATATAAAGTCGTACAGTTCTTTGTTTTGCCATTGTTTGTATTCAGTTCATGCCTGCCCTGTTGGTTTCACTTATCTACCTGAGGCTGGACGCTGTTACAGTGTTGTCTTTGAAAGTCACGATTGGAACTCGGCTGCTGGAAGATGTCAGATGTTACTTCCTGGCTCCCACTTGGTAGCCATTGAAACTGCAACAGAAAACGTCGCACTGAAGGATTTTCTTGCTGCAGAGATTACTAGTATGTACATTGTACAAGTGTGAACCAATTCCTCAGTATTCAGGCATTTTCTTTGTATTGTATGCAATGTGCATGTTTGTAAGTGTTCAGGTATGTATGCATGCATTCATGTATGTGTATGTATATTTCTATGCATGCATGAATGAATGTATGTGTGCATGTATGCATGTGTGTACGTTTGTATGAATGCAGGTATGCATGCATGTATCTAGGAAGACATTAAATCTAGCGTCTTTTAAATAAAAAAATTACGCACGCTTGACGATCTCACTGCTGTAAAAAGTGCGTTTAAGACAGTGTTCCCACGTTGGCTAAATAGAGCAAGTAACAACAACACTCGTGTGAAGCGGAAAATGCTCCAGGAGTAGGGTCCAAGGTAAACACGGTCTCCAGCTGATGTCCGGAGAATGGGCATCTGCATGTCTCCATGCACAGTAGGTCTCTAGGATCGTCGATCGGTCGGTTGACATGAGACCAGAACATCAAGATTCCTGATGTTTGTCGGTGCCGACCAAACCAACGACACCCGTCTCAGAAGATGAATCTTGAACTTGACTTTCACATTGCTGGCGAGCGTGCCCTTCACACTGACCTAGTCTCCAATTTATGAAGGCAATTTAGGGCATTGGCCCGAAGTCGGCTTAGTTGAGGATGCGCTCCAAGACTTTGACAGGCCTGTTAGAATGGTATTACAATAGGTGAGGCGCGTCATTATAAATGAATATACGTTACGTGTATCTCTGAATTAAACGTAGAATGCTTAGTTTTGTATGTATGTATGTATGTATGTATGTATGTATGTATGTATGTATGTATGTATGTATGTATGTATGTATGTATGTATGAGCACTTGTTATAGCGCCCCTTAAAAATTTCTACTCAGAGGCGCTCCCGACTACAGCGCGGACACTGAATCGGAGTTTCACGCCGAAGCGCATGAGCAATTGCGAGTGAAGGACTTGCCCAGGGTCCATACGCGGAGCTTGAGGTGGATTCGAACCCGCAACCCTCCGGCTGCAAGGCAACGAACATACCCCTACACCGCCGCGCCCCACAATAGAATGACGCAACGAATTCTTCTTCCGTCTAGGTTTTAGGTTCATAAGCGAACGTGGGTATCAGTGTGTTCAGGATGTTGATGATTATTTAGGGAAGTTGTAGGAAGGAAAAAGGTCTGAAGCTGATGTGGGGAAAGAGGTATCTGCATATCTTCATGATCAGTAGTGTGCCCGTTAAGATAATATGCAGGTACCTCTTTTCGGTTGACTTGAGGTCCTGTTGTTTGTCGGTGTCGATCAACGACGACCTACGCCTCAGAAGCTGAATGTTGAACATTATTTTCTCATCGCTAGTGAGCGTTACCTTAAAATAATCTGCAGAACGTAGAATGCTTATTATTTCATAGGCTGCGACGAATTTTGCTTCCGTCTAGAATTGAGTTTCGTAGGCGAACATGGGATCAACGTGTTTAGGATGATTGATTATTAAGGATTTCATTTTCATTTATTCCTGTATTCTACATGAATAGCGGCACCAATGTATTTCTTTAACACTTTAACGACGAGATGCTAATCGTGATCGTGTTCTCCAAACTTCTAAAGCGCCACTCGAAAGACAAGCGCAGGGCACCAGCTTATTCACGAGCGCTGCGTCTAGTCAGAAGGGTTGTCCGAGAGAGTAGTCGGAAGGAAGTCGGATTTCGGTTTCCAGAGGATCAGATGGGTCAGAGTATATCTGCTAAGGTGTGTGTCATTTAGGTCGAGAGTTGGAAGATCGACGATCAGTGTTGGGGTAGGAGTTCTTGAAGAGGACAGACTTTAATTTCGAGTGGAAAGCCTTGGGGGTGATGGATAGAGGATAGAGCATTAGCAATCACCCAGTCAATGACACGTCTAGCACTAATACATACGGATGCTACCTTTAACGCCCATGTGATCTTGTTTGCAGCAGTCCTTGGTAACCCAGGACATGTCCCTCATAGGTTGCTTCCACCCATCAAACCGAGAATTTATAGCTTAAGGCCATGACCTCATTATTATTATTATTATTATTAAATAAATTTGTAACGCGCGCAAGGTCCAACCGAAATGTGAATCTGAGGCGCGGATAGTAAGCCGCCAGGTGAAGATGCACTTAGATTTCCATATCCTTGAAAGCCAAGGAGAGATAGTGAGCGTTGAGTCGCTTTTTGAAGGAAGGAAGTGAATTTGAGCTACGAAGAGAGAGTGGTAGTCGATTCCATTCCTTTGGAGCAGAGGTGTGGAATGCACGACAGCCAATAACTGTTCTGCATCGTGGCTCAGCTAGAAGACCTGTACTTGATGATCGCAGGCAACGAGGAGTGATGTAAGGATTTAGCAGTGCATGAATATACTCATGACAGGGTTATGCCGCAAGCCGACAACAGGATTAATCCTTTATAGTCAGAATGCTGTACACATACTGACTAACTCCAGTTGCTTTATCTAACCTAGATGAGAATCGTGCGTGCTTATTTAACTTAGATGCTTGTTCAATACAGTGCTGTTTGACAGCTGGTTCAATTAAGAATATACTTACTTACTTATAGTGTACTAAAAGCTACTGGGACACCAATGCGGCTCGTCGTTAAAGTGTTAAAGAAGAGTTTAAAACTGATTGCAGTAGAACAGTAAATGCAAATACTTGTTTTTCTTTAAAGAAACAGGAGGTACTCCTTGCAGTTCAGATTATTGGCCAGGTGTGGTAACTGGAAATCTCTTTTGGACTAGCGGTCAACGTCAGGACGAAACCAACTGTGGGACTCCTTTCGCATGGAAAGGAGCAGGTGACACAAAGGTGTATGAGTTCAACAACTGGCAAGCAACTGAACCAAACTGCGATAAATCGAAAGAATTCTGTATGGATATTGCCGCCAAAAGCAACTTCGCTTGGAACGACGTACCCTGCTCCGTGAAGATTTGTCCAGTGTGCGAATACAATCCTTCATGTTTTTAAACAGGTGTCGTTTCGCCGCGATCGTGGTCCTACTTAGAAGTAGTAATACTGAAGTCTACTTATTCAAACTATTAAATGAAAAATTTTGAACTTATTTACTAATTAAGTTTGAGCTCATCTGAGACTCCTCAGTGAAATTTATTTGAAAATAAAATATTGCTGCAACAGCTGGTTATATTATCTTTTGCATGTAGGCCAACTTAAAACTAAAAATTGCCATAATATTACGTGGACGCGTAGTCTATGTCGCTCATCCTTCTTTTTATCACAAAAAATTTATAGAAGAGTCTGATCTGGATGAACTTTGAGTTGTTGTGTTTATCTCAATTGGAGCTACACCCAGGCAAAGTATACATACTAAATTCAAGGTCATTCAAGGTCATTTCAAGGTCAAAATAAACGAAATCTAGCAAAAATCAAAGAAAAATCGCCAGATCTTAGCCAATAATTTTTTTCATTGACTCATTCTTTCTTGAATTTCTCACCTTGATAAGGGCTATATCTGGTAAGAAACAATGCTACTAAATATACGACAATCCAAGGTTATTTTAAGGTCAAAAGGTAAATTCAAGAGAAAAATCAGGGAAATGGCCATAAATCTGCCAAATATTGTTCCATTTGGGTTATTCAGTTACCTTTTTGCTCTGGACATATATGAGCTACATTTAAAAGGACATAGTGCTAAAAGACTAACATGATCCAAGGTCATTTGAAGGTCAAAAAGTCAAAATCAAGAAAATTGATAATAACTGAAAACCACCCAAATGAAACAACATTTGGCTGATCTATTGCCATTTTCTCTGACGCAGTTTGGTTCCCAATCCATCTCCTTCAACAGAAAGAAAACCGTGTTTCGTACATATAGGCCTCCTGTACAACTCGATCTCAGCGAGAGACCCGCCTCCGACGACGATACACGAACACATCCTCCACCAAGGTAATCAGAGGACGTGCCAAATATATACGTACAAGTACATATAATACATATTATAAATATATATGCGGTAAACGTGGCCGGTCGTCTGGGTTGACAGCGGCGGGTCGTAGTTCTATAGGTATGTGACTATATAGGCTATTTACTTACTTACTTTATGATCATATCGTTAACGCCAGAGTTCCACGACGCCCCAAAAGATAAATTAGGAAATTAGTTTATTTACTGTCGCTCAATCACAGCAAAATCGACACACCAGTGACGTAGGATTTGTTTCCAGGCCAGAGTGCAAAGGTCAGGAACGTAGACAGTCAGATGTCCATGGTCGATGGTGTTTTTATTTGGACCTGCGATGGAGGCAAATGGAAGATGAGAAATCGCAACAGGATCGGTAGGCTACTCGAAGAGTGTTTCAGTTTTAAGGCAAAGACCTGCACAGTGCACACGAAGTGCAAGAGGTACGCTGTTGTTGGGTTTGGGTGGCCCAGGGTGGGTAGGATGAGTCAGATACCTTATCTTTGGCAATGATAGCCTATCTATGGTGTCGTTACCGTAATTTACAAGCCATCAATCATGGTCGCCTAAGGTAAAGTTAGGCCTATAGTTATAATATCGAAATCCATAGAAGAAGCTGGGGCGAAATAAAACATTTCGGGGAAGCAAGGGGCTCAAGCATGCGGTGGGTAAATAGCTGAAAGAGATGAATCTTAAGTTTAAACCTGAAAGACAACCAAGAACAGACAAAGCTGAGCAGTTAATTCCAAGGCATCGGACCAGCCACCGAATCTACCTGACAGCTCTACTACTGTTCGGGTGCGATTCAGTAACGATATTGATAGGCCTACTACTAATTATAGCAGTAATTATTATTATAATAGTAAGAACAATAATTAAAGTAATAATATAATTATTATTATAAGGCCAACAAGGTAGTGGTAGCCAGGTAGTAGTTTAATTTTACACCAGTTGCATGGTAGGAAAAATCCTATTTATAAAAGAAATCACAAAGAAACCACTGTTAGCTCGTATGAGAAAAACTAGTGCGATGATTTCCATTGATTGACTCTGTCTGCTTTTATCAGCCAATCCGATACCACCTGAACATAAGCTTAGTATTAATAAAAGACCAATTGTTTAACCTAATTAGCAGACTTGTATACGAGACATAAAACTCGAGACCGAGACCGAGACCGAGACAGTGGGGTTCGAGACCGAGACCGAGACCGAGACCGAGACCGAGACCGAGACCGAGACCGAGACCGAGACCGAGACAGTTCCGAGACCGAGACCGAGACGAGACACCAGGTCCGAGACAGTTCGAGACAGTTCAAAACGAGTGAAATGCACATTGGACCCAAGTCCCGAAACAATTTTTCTCAACTTTTGAAGTCTAATACAAGGTCAAGTCACTGAAATCAACCTGAATTGTATAAACTATAAAGAAAGAAATATTTCAGCCATTCTGAAATCTTCTAAATGATTCTAAAATTTAAACCAACAAAATTACATATATAGCCTAGGCCTATTAGCGATTTAGCGACATAAGTCACATCATTCACCTTGAGAAATTAGATGTTGTTAAAAGAGTTTCGCTTATGTTGGCTTTACACAAACGACGAACGGCATGCCATTTATTTTGGTTTTCATTGATTTCAAACTGCGAGAATGCAAATTTCACGATTTCAGGTTCTTTATGAGACATTTTAAGATATTTGGAAATTTTGGACTGAAAGTGCAAACTTAAGACTGCTTTTTTCAATACTCTTAAATCTTAATACCAGAAACACCGCTTTTTAAAACTTCCTGTCTGTTTGGCACTTCCGATTAACTAGTTATCCATTCGGCACAAGACAATTTTACAGCGCAATACTGTACGCAGTTCCGAACAAATACAGCTTGTACGAGAACTTTGGAGACCGCTTCTACAAGAGAACAAGACTTTCGCTTCGAGACAGTTTCCAAAAGACAAGACTTTCGTTTCGAGACAGTTTCCAAAAGTCGAGAAATGGTCTCGAGACCGAGACCGAGACCGAGACAGTGGGGTCCGAGACCGAGACCGAGACCGAGACATCGAAAACCTGTCTCGAGACGTCTAGACCGAGACAGTGTCTCGAGACAATCCAACTCTGCTAATTAGTACCATTTGAATGGGTAAAATCCACCAAAAACACAGGGAGGCCAGCACTAACTGCCATGGCTGCTTCAGGACGCCAATATATCAATGAGTAGCCTCGGAAATAGGGATTACTTATCACAGAGTCATTCAGAAACATGGGCGTCCACAGGCATTTTTTAAGGGGCAGAGAACTTGGCACGGGGACTAACGAGGGTGCCGAAAGCAGCCTATCACGTCACCCTCGGTCATAGAACGAGAATTCGTGACTTGAGGCTTTAATATTCTTAAATATTCGTGAATATTAGGGCATTTTTAATATTCAAAATATTCGTAGATATTCGTTGATGACGTCACTGATTCCATTTTGTTTACGAACTTATTTTGACTATTAAGTAGAGAGTGATGCAGGGAGACAATATCGTCCCCATCCCCGCCCCGCAACAAGTAAGTCTTCCCCTCCCCGCCCAATCCCCGCATGGTTCGTCCCCATCCCCGCCCCATCCCCGCAGGTTTTCTCACCATCCCCACCCCATCCCCGCAGGACGACGTCACATTCCCCGCAAAAAGTTTACATCAATTCAAATTTAAAAGAACATTTCTTAGCTTACAAAGCTATTTGTATTGTGACTGTTATCTGTTATTATCTTATCAACAGTTTGCATTAACCAAGTCCTGACTATTTCTGACTATTAGTCTTCAGGAGATTAAAAATCTCCTTGTCAGTTCTCAAGTTCTTAGCATCACCCGGGTTTATTGCCGGCTCATTCCCCCATTACCGCGGTATTACGGCGAGAGTAAACCTAATTACCGCGGTATTACCGCAATTGTGGCGCCCATTACCGCGGTATTTACCGCGGTTACCGCGGTTTTACCCGCGGGGAAATTCCCTATGTCACTCTCTACTATTGAGACGTTGAACAATAAACTAAGTGAAATAACTGATATAAGATTAGTAACTGTAATATGGAACTGTTTTTGTTCTAATGCCTAGTTTTTGGCACTGAATTTTTTTAGTTAGGCTCGGATTTGAAAGAATTAAGAATGAACAGAAATAAAAAGAATTTAAAATTCGTTGGTCAGCTTCAATATTCGTTAATATTCGTCAATTTCTACAAATCTTAATATTCGTTATATGCACAAATTGCGCATACTCGTTTTATGCCCTCAGTACTCGTTCCCGCGATTAGGGGTCTGGCGCGGATCCCAACAGTAGCCAAGGCTTTTGGAAGCATTTGACATTATGGAATCTGTTTGTTAGCGTTCTCGGATCCGTTTTCACCTATATCTAATCGTTTATTTCAAACACAAAACTGTTAAAAGTTTCAATGTTTTCATATATCTTAAACTTTTCAGGTTATCTTGACTAGTTTGGATAAAAAATTAAACTATGGAAAAAATCATAGCCATTCATTGTTAGAAACCAAGATGGTAAGTACATTTTTTAAATATTGGCAAAGTCCAGGGAGCCCCTTGCCCCCCTCCTCCGGACGCCCATGTTCAAAAATGATTGCCATCTCGCATTAAGCTAACATAATTGGTATGCATTAGCTGTGAATGAATAGCTATTTAGGAACATGCAATTCATTTACCAGGAAACTGTCTGATTCTGGTCAAAGCCATTCTCCTAATTAGAACAACAAGAAAGACCTCTCGCCCCATGCTAACGGCACAAGCGAGCTCAAGATCATAGTTGTGTTATTAAATCACGTTAAGTGATGTTAGAAAACATTTCTTTTATATCCAATTTAACGAACAAAAACAAGGACGTAATGTAGAGCAATAATGGACATATAGGCCTAATTTAAGATTTAGTTAACGATTTCAGATATAAACAGCAACCGAAATGTAGGAGTGATTTTAAGTAAGGCGGAATTTGCATAGTAATTTGTATCGGTCAGCAGTTGATTATCATTTTTCGTCACTGTTACTATTAGGCCTACCTGTCAATCTCTCTCTGCATGGTAAATGCTGGCTGATCATGCAGAAGCAGACAATATTCTTAATGTATTATATATATTCTCCAAGTATATTCTCAATATATATTCTCCGTTATGCAACAATTCAACTGAGTTTTTTACGTTATTAGACACAAATACATAATATATGTTCACTGAAAGCTGTGCAAATGTTTTTGAAGCGATTTTGTCATTGATTAAAATAACAACGCACTACAAGCCTATACAAAGCTTTGATGTTCAACAGAGGAAAGTATAACGTTTCGTGCAGAAAACGATATTCGTCGTTTTTTCGACGTTTGAAGCAGAGTCAAGACAGGCTGCTGTAGGTTGTCGGTTTGTGTAAATTCGTGTATAAATTGGCTTGACTGAATCCGGTGGATATTAGCTACTAAAAAGTCGGTCAAATTCAGGTCGGCCGTGCAGGTGTTGCGCAAACATGGCCATGCTGGGTAAGGGCATACGTGCAGAAAGTTCGCGGACAATTCCTGGATGTAGGCTACTACAGATCTGAAATCTGACAACTGCGTAGACCACTGACCTGTAAAAATTAAATCAGAAATATTAAATTCTTGCGTTAAACTCAGATGTAGAACTCAGAACGCTCTACCTCTACCATTTTTCACACATCTCGCTCGCCTTGGCGCCCTGCTCCTTTTGGTCTCCCCCAGGGTTCTGTGCTGGGACCCCTTCTCTATATCCTCTTTACAGCAGATGTGGAGTCTTTACTTACATCCTGTTCTCTTATGAGCCACTCCTATGCTGATGATGTGCAATCATACACTCATTGCTCAGCGTACCAAGCTGCTTCTGCTGTCCGATCCATGTCTTGTGCAACTGACTCACTTTCTGCCTGGATGTCGTCTAATCGACTGCGCCTAAATCCTGCGAAAACTCAATATATCTGGCTTGGTACTCGCCAACAGCTGGAGAAGCTGGACTTGGAGTCCCTCTGCTGAATTCCCCACCTTTACTTTTTCAACCTCGGTCCGCAACTTAGGGGTCATCCTGGACCAAGACCTGTCGTTTACGAAGCACATTACCGCATTGACTCGTTCCTGTTACTATCAATTGCGCCAGCTGCGGGTTGTCACTCGCTCTCTGTCTTCTTCCTCTGCCTCCACTCTGGTCCACGCCTTTATTCTCAATCGTTTGGACTACTGCTCTTCGCTCTTCTGTGGACTACCACAGATCCGCTTGCATCCTTTGGAAGGCGTGTTGCGGGCGGCTGCTCGCTTAATTGGTGGTGTACCTAAGTTTGGCCACATCTCTGCCTTTATGCGCGATGTCCTCCACTGGCTCCCGGTCCAGCAGCGCATCAATTATAGAGTCTCATCTATTGTCTGGCAATGTGTTCTGGGTAGAGCACCTACCTATCTCCAGGAGCTCTTCACATTGACTTCGGTCTGCTCTGGTCGCCGATCTCTGCGCTCGGCTTCTAGAGGTGACTTTATGGTACCGCATGCTCGCTCTGCCACCAGACAGCGTCGGGCATTCTCGATAGTTGGTCCTTCTCTTTGGAATGGTCTCCCCTCTGACCTGCGTTCTCTTCCACGAGACTTCTCTTCTTCTTTTTATAAATTACTTAAGACCTTCCTTTTTGACCGGGCCTGGGTCGGGAGCGCTTCTGAGTAGTAATCTTGAAGGGGCGCTATATAAATCTCATAGATAGATAGATAGATAGATAGATAGATAGATAGATAGATAGATAGATAGATGTACTACTCAGTGCAAATCTAAGTGGTTAGTTACTGTTTAACGAAGCTGTGTCAGAAGAAAGCTGATTAGCGTCGTCCTCCTCCTCCTTCCTCCAGGCTTGGGACTGGCACTTCCAAATTACGGGCAGTGGCTGAGTTAAAAATAATGTTTTCCCGTTCTTGACTTAAACCTTTTGTTTCATCGTGCTTATCCTATATAGGCTGCCCTAGTGGCCTTCCACTGTCACCTAGCTGATCTTTAGAATTTACATGACCTATTTTTAGTGCCATAGATTGATGTGTGATTACGGCTTGGCTTTGGTGCGCCATTGGTTGATGCCTTGTGGATTAGACACTATAGAAGCTAATAAGTAATAAGAATAATTTATACGGATCTATCTATCTATCCATGTAATTTATATAGCGCCCCTTCATGTTAACTACTCAGAGGCGCTCCCAGCCTCGGTCAAAGAGGAAAGTCTTAAGCAGTGCGTAAAAAGAGCCAGACAGGTCCCGCAGGAGAGAACGCAGGTCAGAGGGAAGGCTTTTCCAAAGGGAGCAACCAACGATAGAGAAAGCCCTACGTTCTCTAGTCTAATGGCAGTGCGAGCATGTGGAACCATAAAATCACTTCTTGAGGCCGAGCGCAGAGATCGGCGACCAGAACAGGCCGAGGTAAACAACTCCCGAAGATAAACAGGTGCTCTGCCCAAGACACATTGCCAGACAATAGAGGACACCCTGTAATGGATCTTAATCGTAAATCGTAAACTCGAAAATTCTACAGCGCCAACAAAAGCGATGTCGCGGGAACCAGCTTATTCACAGGCACTCAATGGATGCGTTGCCGGAGCGGGAGCCAGTGGAGGACATCCCGCATGAGGACAGAGATGTGGTCGAACCTGGTGTCCCCACCAATCAGGCGAGCAGCGGCCCGCAGAACCCCCATACAAGGGATGCAGACGGACCTGCGGAAGTCCGTGTAGTGAAGAGCAGTAGTCCAATAATTCCCATGGCATTATTATGGTAGCGCTATGGAAGTTCTAAAAGGTTAGATTAGATTGTCTGCTCATATGTTTTGACCCACCTGTACATGTTGACATCCTGACGTAATTGAACAGACTGTCGGAGTGTAGTTAAACATCTCACATATTCCCAGGTAGTCTTTGTAGTTTAAGTTAGTGCAGTTCAGATCCTGGTCACACTGCCAAGCACACAGGACTGCGGGAGACAAACACGAATTGTAGTGTGATGGCACAGGATACAGCAGGTCCAAAGGAATCGTCCAAGTTGGACTGTTATCAGCACAGACCACTGTTCCGTTGGAGTATTGCGTCTTCTTGAAAGATTTCATAATAGCAGTACTCCAGAGTATGGCGAAAATAAACAATGTCTTAACAATTATGTAATACCGAATAGACATGTTCTTTTCGTGAAATAATTGTTTACCTGAACAGGCGATTGTCAGACACACTACAGTGAATAATTACAAAATACGTCCGTGTATGGAATTTAAAATCATCTGTTTTTAAAACATACATACAATCGTCTTCACTCTAACATAAACTCTGCAATCGTTTTCATAAACTTCTTGTCGAAGGTTATCTGTTGAAAATTTCAACTAAAATTTTGCTCTGCCCAGTATACAGTTTAACTGCGCAGATAGAGTGCAGCACGCTATAGGCTACTTGACATATGAGACGGTAGTCTAGAGTGGCTTCATTGTTACTTTATTGAAAGAGAAAAGAGTCTGAAATGTAAAACTCCATGGAACGTCAGCTATAAAGTAGATGAAGAAGAGAACTACTTAACAAGATTGACGCATGAATGCAGTTCTGGTTACATAGAGACGTTTCGTTCCCATTGTGGCGACTATTTCAGGAGAGATACCTCGTTGATACGAAATGCCAATCACATGCATTCAGAGTTCGTGAATGCTCTAAACGGTGTTGAATTTCATGGTGGCCGCCATAGCCTCTCAACCTGGATAATGAAGCGTTGATTGCATGAATTCTTTGTGTGTCAGAGCTTAAGACGAATTGATTGGCATTTCGGTCTCAAGCACCGCATGAAACCAAGATGGCAAGACAGACATATCGGCTTGTCATAAATTATAATTGTAATTAGTAGCTTCTATTGTGCCGGCACATTATGCACTGTAGGCATCAACCGATGGGCGATGGCACACCCAAACCAAGCCCTAGTTTTATCAACATCCAAATGATTGATAAGCAATTTGAAAGAGGTAAGTTTTAAGTTGAGAATGAAATGACACAAGCAACTAAGTAGGCCTAGAGCGCACAAACATAGTTAGAGAGTTAGAAAAGTAGGTTCCGCAACCGATAAATCTCGTTCGCCAATGTAATGTTTTATAACGCTTTATTTTCAACTCGTTCCGTTACTTTAAAACCAACTGACCAAGTGCTTAAACCAAGTGACCAACGTGCACAGCATCGACGTATATTGGGTGGACACAGCATAAGAGATTCAAACTGAAGCCTAGATGTTTGCGTGCCTTCGACGTTATTTTCCAGCCATGACATGTAACTCGAACTGTTTTCTTGCCGCAAGCACGCGGACTGTAGCCGATAATAATCTTACCCTCGACGTTTATTGGATGGACACAGAACCTATTTAATTATCCTGTTAATGAGCTCTGTCTGACGTCATGGCTGGCAGAAAGTTCAGTGGGCGGCCCTTCACTTTACAGTACAACTTTAGCTGTGCTATGCTAATATAAGTCGATGGTGCACCGTAATGTCTCATATCGAACTGTTTTCTTGCCGCACCTCAACATTCCAAGATACTACAGTCCATATGACGTATGACGGTATGAGCTCGCAAGATACTACAGGTATGACCAGACATAGAGATCAAGATCAGGTGACCTCGCTGAATATGGATAAGTTTGGGGAACAAGAATTGACTTTAAGTGTTCTTAAAGCCGTTATCTGGTTTTAAGCTTTATTCGAATAATCATAAAACAAAATTAAATAGGGAATACATTTATTTAGCACATAAGCAGAAACTTTATCCCGAAGCTCCACGACACTTTTATGTTGGATATGTACAAAGATGGCGCAAAGAGGGAATATGACGTTTTAGGGTACCTAAAAAATTCTAAGTATATTCTAGATGAGATGGAATATTAAATAATGTTCATCAGCTTCTATAGTCAATGGCAACGAAGAACACATCCAAAATCTGTCCAGTACTGTTGCTGTAAGAGTATTATAGCAGGATTTGCTGATACGTGCAACCAAATATGGCCCTTAACAGAAAATAATGAGGGTAAGACAAAGAACGAACTGGCCGGTACAAGCAGAGATAAAATTATCGGAAATGTTTGGGGACGTCATGGAATGAAATACGAAGACTAGGGATGAACCGAGATGAAAGACTGCGTCGTCTGATTCGCAGACCTGGTGCACCGAAAGGGACTAACAACGACGGGCCTTGGACTTAGTAATAAGTTTGGTAATGTCCTTAATACGATAGATCTTGCTATGAAAAGATTCCAATTACAGTAAGTGACTGGATTGAATACTATACTATCTAAATATACAGGATATGGAATTTTGTAATCATCGGCTCCATAGGTATTGGTCGCAGAACCCATAACAAAATCCTGCCGAGTAGGCTACAATTTAATTAAGAGTATTGTGGTAGCCTTTGTTTCAATGGCCAAAACGATGTCATGTAGGGAAAGGAAGGAGTGGAAGACCAAGACCAAGCTGACCGAAGACCATCAGAGACGACTAAGATGCTCTGAGATGTCGTGAAATGAAGTAGGCCCTATAAAGACTGGCGATAAATAAAGATCTCGAAGCGCAGACACACATAAAAAGTACTAAAAACGTAATACTTAAAAATAACATGTTGCAATGTGAATAAAATTTCGTCGTATTACGAAAAAAATTAAGTTAAAAATAGTGTTAAGACGATAAAACCGATCTTGAAAAGATTCCATCTACAGCAAGATTGCAAATTGATAATAACCTAAGCATAGAGGATATTAAACTGTGACATAGAATATTAGCACTATGAGTAACTCAAACATTGCGTCATTAGTAGGGGTAGATTACTGTCAAGATAATTGCAACTAAAGACCTCTAAATTCATATAACGCCACATTATGTGGAACTCAATAGAACTGCTTCCGCAGAACCACCATCGAATAAAATATGGAAAATTGGCTGAGAAAAGTCAAGGAGCTCACAGCGCATATTAGTAGGCAACTTATTCTAAGAAGGTGACAATTATTCTATGCTGGAGCGTGGATATTCAGGCGGCACCTGACAAGGTCACCATGCGTAGCGACTAGCGAGGTGGATGAGACCGAGACTTCTTATGACAATCGTAATCGTAAGATCCATACTTCCAACGCGCCACTCGAAAGCCAAGAGCAGGGGGCACCAGCTTATTCACGAGTGCTGCGTCGAGTCAGAGGTTAGTCAGAAGGAGGTCCGAGTCCGGTTGTCACATGGCAGAGGGGCAGAGTAGCTGTTAAGGATGGTGTCGCTTAGGATAGGAAGGTGGAGGATCAGATAAGTTAGGGTACGAATTTTGAAGATAGATATAGAACGGCCTTGAAGACAAATATAAAATTCTTAAACTCAATGCAGTTCCTCACACATGAACCGTAGACATAGACCCAAGCTAATAAATTTAACCACCTAACAACAGAGTGTTTGAGTGAAGAGAATTTAACATTATTTATCTTTATTCATTTCCTAGCACTTATTGTGAGCATAAGGTTAGCTTGAGACACAAGACAATTGTGTTCGAGCAATTGGTCATTGAACAAAGTCTATTCAGCTCGAACTCACAATCGTTAGATTACAGACCTAATGCACTACCGAAAAATCCCCTGCCGCACACATAATTTTATAATGGTATTTATATGATACAGTACATGTCTTGAAAAGATTCCAACGACAGTTAGCTGCAAAATAATTTTTAGCGTGTTGACCATATCCCCATATAGGCCTATATAATCCATAATATAAATAGTATAAACAAAATTAAATTGTTCCTAAGATATAATACAGAGTAATCACGCTGTCAAAAGCAGGGTTATTGCAAGTATTGCATCCTTGGAATTCATAATACAAGTAGAAACACGGAGCGATAGGTGAAGTACCGTACCACAATGTTTGCACACTTAGTGAAACTGTCAATGTGCAATCTAGTCTACATGTAGAACCAAGTAATTGTTCATAGTATGGTTCCAAGCGAAAAATTCTAAAAGCTTTTACGAATAAAATTGCAAGTGAAAGACAAAATCATCGTGCATTGAAGCTTCATGCGTATAACGTATACTTTAATCAGCCGTGCTTATTAAAGTACGTTGTGATTTCAAATCAGTTAGAAATATATGTGCAAGTGTTTGTTCTAATAATTCAGTTTCTTCCTATTAAAAAGTAAAGTATGTCTGTAATTGTTGTTAAACAGAAAACACCAACTACCACACTATCCAACAGTAGCTTATAGAATCCTTCCATAAATATAATCGTACTTTAGGAAATCCCTTGACCTCGAGTTCACTCCCCCCCCCCGTCCAATATATGTTCAACCCTTTTTCTTGTATAAACGTATTTATACAATACAGTACAATGCAACTGTAGTTGATGTTGCTCTCCTTCCAAAGTTCATATATGTGCAAGTGTTTGTTCTAATAATTCAATCTAAGTTTGACTGATCCTTGCGTAACTGTACTTAAATTGTATGGGAGGACCATAGGGAATACTATAGAAGAATCCACACTTTCCGACTCCATTCAAGACTACCGAAGCAGACGTCAAGCTTGTTGTGCACGAGTACCACCATCCACCTTTGCACTGTATGGCATGCTCTGCGCAACAACATGGCTGATTGTTCACGTCCTTTGTCGAGAATTTATATTTTCGGCTTGTTGATCCAAACGGATCGTAGCTTCCAGTGGCGCCAGACGCGAAGTACGTATAGCCATCGCTCTCACTATCCACTACAATTTGAGTATAGGGAATAGTCAACACTACTCCGAATTCATCTTGCAAATCGAAGCAGAGCTTCCAGTTTTTTCCATTATTCGTCATTCTGTGGAAGTTTTCCGTTCCCTCCCAGTATCCGCCGTTAGAATCGCTGAATCCATACTTGTAGGCAGACCATGTCTGATCCAGACCGTATCCTAGGTTGGCCTGCACCAGAATGTTGGGCTTTCCTGTAGACAAGAAACAACTTAAAGCATAACTTCGTCAATTATGCGTAAGTATTTCTCAGCAAACTTCTGCATCGTCTGTGTATAATGGACCCGCTTTCATTCAAAAATAAAGCCGCTACTAGGTCTGCATCAAGAAAAACCGATCGAAGTAGAACGAGGAGTTACAAATCATTTGCGCACATGTACCTGTTCAACCGGGAAATAGTAGCCTATCGGTTATAATTGGGAATTAAAAGACAAGTTAGCTCTATCTAGTAATATGTGGGTTTCGTCCGTTACGGGCTTATGGACAATCATGAGGAAAGGAGATAAGCGCCTTTGCTACATACCACTATGCATGTATGCATGTACAATTGTACATGATCATGCAGCAACGTATTTCTCTGTTGTTGGCCCTGTGACCTGGTGGAATGGGCTTCCTCGGGAGGTACGCTGCCTCCCTCGCGTCCTTCCGTCACCATTCTATCGGCTCCTTAAGAACTGATTTGTTCCGCTTGGCCTAGATCGGGCACTCTTCTGGGTAGAGACCTGGAAGGGGCGCTATATAAATTCCGAGTGATTGATTGAATGAATGACTACAGGAGTTTCAAGCCTAAGGAGCAGACTCCAAACACAAGGGCCAAAAACAAATTATTTTTGAGCTCAGTTTAGAAATATCTTTTTAAAAAACACGAGACATGAGCCTTCAATTTCACTTTGTTGATCCGAGGCGATAAGTGTATCTTATAAGTAAACTGAAAAAGACCTGATGAACTTAACTCACCAAGAAAAGCATCGCAGAGGAGCAACGCAGGCAAAGAAGGTTGTGGCAAAGGAGTCGACATTTCAGTTGTTCCAGTAGTACTGATAAGCGTAGAGATGGCGACTGAAGATGTGGTTGAGGTTAAGGATGGGGTTGAGGTTAAGGATGTGGTTGAGGTTAAGGATGTGGCTGAGGTTAAGGATGTGGCTGAGGTTAAGGATGTGGTTGAGGTTGATGACGAGGTCGACCGCACTGGGTTAGGTGTCGACTCTTCAGAGGTAGGAGCGATCTCACCTGTATCCAATAAAGTAGGTGCTGTCGATGCTGTGACATGGGCAGAAAAGATATGCAATTATTTAGTAAGTTTCGTCCTAGGCTATAGCTTAGAGTAGCAAGCCTTTCCATTTTACTAATCTTGAGTCAATTGGACTAACCCATAGTGTATTTATAGCATCAAAATTTGCCTGCTAGTTTCATTCAGTTCGAATGTGTCATTATATGCCACACAGGTCTATGGAGCATGGGGTTTGTGGTTTGTAGCTTTCTAAAATGTGATGTATAAATACAAAACACATAAAAATATAATAATGCGGTGAAATTCACTAAGCCAAAGTAGCCTACATGTGGTCTTGGTATATCATTAGATCTCGTGGTTTGTTATATTCTGAATGCTACAGCGAACTGTTCCGCGTTGAACTGCCCTGGAACTGGATTTTCAACAGGAACAAAATGGCCGCAGATAACGGTTTTTGTGGGGTTATTATTTGATTCAATGCCGATGAATAAACATGGCCTTCACGATGCAGCCTTTATGTTGCTGAGATATTTCGGTCATTTGCAATGCAGTGTCAAACGACTACGACGAAATTTATGATTCGAATCATCAGTCTGACGCGCCTGGACTATTGTAACTTTGTTCTTGCAGTCCATATTTAATTGCTTTGGTTTTGTCGTCCCTAAATTTCCAAATTTATCACATATTTCGAACTATGTGGGAGAGACGCTGGGTAGGCTTCTGGTCGAATATTATATATCATTATTAGTATATTCAAAATCGTCTCTATAGGACGAACTTCGACAGTCAATGTGGTCCCAAAATGTTGGTCAGCAACCCGTTGAGACTAGAAACGTTTTGGTCCTATAGTCCCTTACGACGATGCGGGTACCCGGTACATCTTACTTTCTTTTGCACTGGTCCATCCTAATGAGACAGTGTTCCACTTAAAATACGCAATATTTCGTCACAATTAGCTCATGAAGCACTGTTAACCTATTTTAAGTAGCCGATGTCCGTATGAGCATTTGATTAGTTTGAATTTAAATGTGTTGGACCATCGGTCTGGGATGATTTAAAACCTCATATTCTTATGCTACCCAATACTAATTTGTCTAATATTATGTGAAAACAACA
The DNA here is from genome assembly GCA_020284085.1 of Aporrectodea caliginosa. Lineage (NCBI taxonomy): Eukaryota > Metazoa > Annelida > Clitellata > Crassiclitellata > Lumbricidae > Aporrectodea > Aporrectodea caliginosa. Next base: position 214,544 of record JACEVL010000416.1, on the reverse strand, counting down.
TAAAGATGTATGAATTAATCATATAGATAACGGAGCGAAGTCGGCGATTGCTAATTTTCGGCGAAGTCTGCGATTGCTAATTTTCTAGGATTTGTCACAGTTCAGTTCAACTGATTTTATATTGATGATTCATCATTTTAAACGGAATTTATGTTAAATATGCGACACTCCTAAACGATACATCATCTTCTGGATATGACCTTCCAATTGCAAGAACCCGGCCTAATTTCTTATAATATAAAACATACTCCATGCAAGTTTCACGTCTGTGTTTTCCAAGACCAATATGAGAGCTGACAGGAAAGTCAGACGAATATCTCTACATAATAATTGTTCTTACGGGTTGGCTTTCAAAGAGCTAAATGCTCGTTCTTTATAGTCAGTGATCATTCTTCTAGTCTGTATATTATTCATGCATCCGAATTATCCGTTTCTATATATTTCTCAGTGAGGTCTCTGAGACCACTTTCTTTAACGCCGGACTTCATCGGCACTGTTTAGTCACAAAAATGAATTATAATCACGAATCACAAACAATTATCTAGTGGAAGCGCTAGATGAATGCTCTGAATGAATGAATGAATGAATGAATGAATAAATGAATGAATGAATGAATGAATGATGTAGAGTATGTATGTATGTATGTATGTATGTATATGGCCATTTATAGTAGACCATCTCTTCAAGGGAGACTTCTGCATGGGATGCATGCCTTCTGAAACGACAGATAATTTATAGGAACTTAGATCGAGAGCGCGTATCTGATTACACACAATCATGTTGCCAACGATATGCTTATACTTCTCGGAGGAGACGGTCTTTGTGTACATGCATTTACATAGTATCGTAGGTTCTGAACGTTCTAAACAGCAGGTCGATGAAGTGCATGCATTATGAACCTATACGTACTCGCATAGGTATTGGATATCGTCTTTTTCTTCTTCATAATATAATGTCCTCTTAACGTCCACAGATAAAGCACTAATGTATGTATACGCAGCTCTCCAGGTTGACGCTGCGCTTTGAGTCCATGTTATGAGGTCTCGTCCAGGCTTGCAATAACGATACAATGGCAGAACACGACTAAACGCACCGAGGAGACGATCGTAGTGGACGGCAGACGTTTCAAGTACTTCCACATGGTGTATACAAGTTTTATATATTAGTGTATTTAATTTATATAGCGCCCCTTCAAGGAAACTACTCAGAGGCGCTCCCGACTCCAACGCGCCCAAAAAGAACAGTTTTAAATTTAATGAGGAAAGTTTCGGGCAGAGGCCCATGGTGTAGACGAAGTTTTGTATATAAGTGTATCTAATTCTATTATTCTTGTAATTTTTATCAATGAATCGAAGAAAACGTTGCTCAGAGTTTTCTTTTGTGCACAATGTTAGAACGCAAAAAAGCGATTTACTTCACTTATTTCACTTACAGAAAAATTGCTGTTTGATGATAAACATAAATCAGTAAGTTTTGCATTTATAAAATTTGGGTTTAATCAAAGATATTTTGAAAACGTTTTATTATTTAATCGTTTTATAGTTTACGCTAAAAACTCGAAGACGGCAAACGCCGCAGAACAGAATCGATTTATTTTAAAGACGTAAAATGAGATCTGGGTTGACCTCTACAATCTTTCTATTGGCTGTGGACCATAGTGGCATATTTGATGGTAATATTTTTTTGATTTTTATATACCAATATCAATAAACACTGAAATTAATTTAAAGTAACTGAATAATTGTTTAGTAAATATTTTAATTAAAAACAATTTTTATAGCTGGAAAGGGTCCCGTAACGCCGTTCCGAAGTGTTCCGTCAGAAAGAAGCACGACAAAATCAGAAAGAAGCACGGCACCTGCCTATGACAATAATTATCATGTGCAATGTGCATACATGTATACAGACATGCATACATGCATACACAGAAAAATGACGTACCTGAAGTCTGACAGCTCTGCAGACCCGCAACCTATGAAGATAAGAAAACGACATACAATGAAATGTGTGCACTAAAAACAGCATACGTGATCAAATGATATATTTGGTCGGTTATCTATGCGTTGCCTATAAGATAGTCTTGTCCTATTACCTCGTTGGTCTTGTCCCATGAAATGTCGGATAGCTTTACGCTGAACACTTTGAACACGGAATGTCTTCACACATGATTAACCTCCAGAGCCCATGAAAGAGTGCTAGAGCACAATAACTCTGAATATTGTGAGAGTTAGACAACTTCGACAGCTGGAACGAACTTATCATCTTGACCTAACTAGCTGGATGGTACTTTTGTCTTTATGGATACTAGCCATTATCAAACTTTCCTGATACTAAATAACAGACCTTCGTGGGTACTGGTATATAAATACAACTGATTGACTGATCCTCACGATTTGCGCAGACCCGTATTACGGACTACTCTGCCGAATTCCAACTGGTTCACGACTTCTCCAAATTGACATTGATTACGATAAAAGCGTAAAACTCAGGACTATAATAGCAAGATATTAAGTTTGCTCGTGTACACTCTGTTTAATGCCTTTAGCAATTCAGAGACTGTACGGTCCTAGAATGGCGTGGATTAAGGATGATCTGAACGAAGTTAGTTATCTGATGTCTTCATTCAACAACTCATCTGCTGTACTTGACTACTTGTCTCTGCCAGCTCCTCAAAACAGCGGTAACTCAAACCCGAGGCCGGGAAACATGAGGCGAGATCGACCTGCCTTGCATCGGTCTTTCCATTAGAAGCTCCTGTACTTAATCACCTGTCCCAGAAGATGTAAGATGATCTCGCCTCTTTCCTGTCCAATCCCAGTATCTTCTAATGCGGCATTGTGTCTTCTACCATGCAAAATACTACACTGCTTACAGTTTACGCCCATAATTACTTACGTACTTTAACGTTGTGAATGATATCTCCAAAGTGTGTTTTAAAATGTTTTTACCATTTTAAGCTGAAAGTGCACTTGCTTTTAAATTCATAAATATTAATGTCCTGGTAGTTCACGGATCTTACCTACCTCAGCATGGTAGCATCCCGTCACTACTGCACAGTTGGACGGGGTATAGTGAAAGAATTCACAGGTCCTGGTATTCCTTCGGTAGTTGTAGTTAGTGCAGTCGGAGTCTTGAAGACATTGCAAGGCACACAGAGCCCCAGGAGCCACGCAGGAATCCGAGGCTGATAACAACGGAGACAACTGGTCGAGAGGAATCACAAGCGATGGTTCATCAATTGCACACGTCACTGTTCCGTTGTCATCTTGGGTTTTCTCAAACGCAACTACGACGTTTCTCCATAACATTCCAAAGCCGGAATATATGAAGAAGAAAAGGATACACTGAGCCTTCATGACTCCGATTATAGGTCTACTGAGGACTCTGAAAGTACTTCTATAATATTCGTAGACCTATGCTCTGTTCATTCGCTAGATGACGCTAATATCATACCGTGCGATTATTCAGGGAACACAATAATACTTTACTGGTGACTTGACTGCCACTTAAATTAACTGTCTTTCTAAGGAAACAAAGGCATCCAACCATTGCTTTGCGCACTTTGATGCACTCCAAGGATCGTCTACAATGTTGGAGATTAAGGGAAAAGAAAGCATTCAGCTCTCTGCTCACCTGCACCTGTGATGTTGTCGATTCCACCTAAACTAAGAACTAGTCGAGTCCGACTGATGTGTTCTTGTTTGAGTCGAGTCAGAGTCGTCCAGCACTCGAGTCCAAGTCGAGTGGCTAAAACTCCGTCGAAGTCCGAGTCCATCAACATCAACATCAAAGCACGAACTTTAGTTAGACAGTCTTGCACTTTATGTTACTTCTCAATTTCATGTTAACATATCTCAAATTTCATTCCACTGAAGAAGCTGTCGTCTCATTGAGCAAACATCAACCCCTCTATTAGCATCAGTAAAGTTAAGTGCAATTGACCTTATCGACCTATCTGCTGTCGTCCTCATCATTGTCAGTCATGCTATCATGTTCCATCGTCTCAGGCACTTCGAAGCTTATCAATAGGCCTACCTCTATATGTATACTCTTGAATTTGTCAACCATTACATTTCTGTCGTACAATTCAGCTGCTGATCTAACAAGTTGAGCGTTGTGTTTGACTCCAGCCTGTTATTCCGCGAACGCATTAATTCAGCATACGGTACTATGTATGTCTGCCTACCATCACATCCGTGATATCCGTAGCATTAGGCATAATTTTTTTCTTTTCTTTCTGTTTTGTACGGATAAAGCCGTCTTTACTGCAGAAACTCGATACTTAATGGGATTTTTAAAAGATAGCTTTATGAAACTTCAGAGAGTCTAATATCGCTTGGGCCGTACTATTACTGAAACACCAAGACCAAGATATGAACATATATCACCGATCCTAATATCATTGCAATTAGGCCTATGTCGTTTAAAATCTAAAGTCAACTTAATGTTTATTGGACACTGGCCTCTTTCACCTTCAAGACAGCAATCAATACTCTCTTGTGCTTAATACTAAATAATTCATCTAACTTGCTTCTAAATTATATTAATCACATAATTACATTGTCAATAGCCAGAGTATGTTGAGTAATGAGTACCATTGGATAATTCCCAAGGCATCCATAGGCAGACAGTGGAAACACCTTACTTCAATGTGAGGTGAAATCCTACGTAAAAAAGCTTTCTAACATTCTACTCAAGAGTCCGGGCTAAATCGAATCACGGTTCAAATTAACTTAAGCAGAGCTGAAATTTAAAGGATTCTATTGCCTCATTATAATAAATACAATAATGATGATAATAATTAGCATTATTACTGTTATTATCATAATTTAATATATATTATATACACTGTGTCCCGGAAAAAAGGGACCCCTTTGGTATCATGAAAATAAACTAGTAAATATTCATCGATTTTAAAAATTTCAAAACCGTTTTAATCCTGACGTAATTAGCTAACATTGGTTAAAATGAAAAAGTTCCTGTCATCTAATAATGACGTCATAATGACGTCATTTTCATCCAAATTCATGTTTTAAGGACGACAAAAAAATCACCTAAAACTGTCAGTATTATATTTAAATGTCATATATCAATTATAAATTTTAGTTTAATTTGGTTTTTATATTTGAATAATATCAGACTACAAGGTGTGTTCAAAGTGTCTACCGTCGGCCTCAGCACAAGCTTAAAGTCGCGCGCGCCATTTGCCAATAGTAGCCAGCTGATCAAATTGCTCCCAGGCATTAACGATTCGCTCACAAGGTCCTTCACTGTCTCTGCTCTTTGTCCTGGAAACCTTCTCTTGCATTAGTTCCCGTATCTTATAATCAACTGTATTTAAGTTCGTGCTTTTTGGCGGTCAAAGATTAGGAGGTATGAAATCCAGAGTCTCCTTTGTCGGCCGTTCAACAGTTTCAAGAGTTCAGTGACCTGGAGCGCCATCTTGAAATGTGTAATAGCCTAATACGAATATTCCCGGATACCAGGGAATAATTTTTCAGACAGCAAACAATCCCGGTAATAAGCTCCATTTAGTTTCGAACCTGGTTCTGTTAAATGGATTTCCTTTTTTACCAAGAGATAATGCACCAATTTCTTGTCATCCTTAACACTTGAATTTTGATAGAAATGACGTCATTATGACGTCATCATTCTACAACATGAACTTGTATATTTTAACAAGTGTTAGCCAATTATGTCATGATTAAAACGGTTTTGGAATTTTAAAAATCTATGAATGTTTACTAGTTCATTTTCATATCCCATAAGGGGTCCCTTTTCCCGCGGACACAGTGTACTAGTGTAGGCTATATATATTATAGCACATATGATATGAGCTAATGTTCAAACTAAGCTAGCTTCATCCTCATATAACTGTATCTAAATTGATGATGATGATGATATTTGTTTTTTGTTTTTTTGTTTTTTGTTTCTTCAGTTTCAGTTTAACTTTATTCAGAATCAAACTTTAAAACAATCGAACAGTGTAGATGATCATTATAGTACTTAGCAAGTTATACAATCATAGAATTGATCATCAATGATCCCGTGTAGTAAACGATTCAGTGTGGAGAAGAAGCTGACTCAGCTTATCTAGTAATCCCCATATTTATGGGATGACTAGATAAGATCATGTTTATTATGCATCATGCTTTGAAGCCTTATCATGTGTGTGCAACACTGTGCATGATTCATATTCTGGGCCACAAGAATCTCATCAATCGAAAATATTTCATGAAAACGGTGCTTTTAAAACATGAATGAAACTAGTTGTGGTGTAAAAGTCAGTTGAAAATATATATTCAACACGTACGTGCTAGTGTTGGAAATTAAAATTGCTTCGTCTTAAGGTAACTGTATTTAAGCGGTGTCGTAGGACCAAAAGGAACACTCCAAAAAAATCCACAAGTTCCGGCTCCATTTAAAATTACCGTGACGGACGTCATGCTCGTTGTGCATGAGTACCACCATCCACCTTTGCACTGTATGGCATGCTCGTCGCAACAACATGGCTGATTGTTCGCATCCTTTGTGGAAAACTTATACTTTCGGTTTGTTGATCCAAACGGGTCTATGTTAAAGGTGCCTGAGACGCCAGACATGTAGTACGTGTAGCCAACGCTCTCACTATCCGTTACAAAATTCTGGTAGGCAACATAGAACGTCACCCCGTTTACGTCTTGTACTTCGGTGCAGTGCTTCCAGTTTTTTCCATTGTTCGTCAGTCGGTAGAGGACTTCCATTCCGATCCAGTATCCGCCGTTAGAATCGCTGAATCCATACTTGTAGGCAGACCAAGTCTGATCCAGACCGTATCCATGGTTGGATTGGATCAAAGTGTTGGGCGTTCCTGTGTACAGTAAACATCTTTAAACATTATAGGTTCAAATTTCTAATAGTTGCAGCATCAATAGTTACTCATTTCAGCAGTGTTTAAAACAATAATGATTGTACAAAGTTAGCGTTCCATGGACTGACAGTGAAAACACTATCTTACTTCTGTTCACTTCCAAGTGTTCTTATCAACTGATATTGCTTCGAAACTATTCCCTGCAGGCTTAGGGGAGACTTGGCACCCTTGATCCTTTTTTTTAATTATTCAAATTTAAAAAAATATAAAATCGCTATCAAGTTTTATTAGATTCCATTTAATAGCAATTATTTTGTTCTATCTAAGTTGCATAATGTGGTTTTCACAAATACGAACTACGAAAATCTACAGGCAAAAAACACAAGGCACCCATAAGGGATCAAGGGTGCCAACCCGTTGGCACCCTTGATCCCACCCATGTGCACCCTTGATCCCCAATGGGCGCCATTAATCTGTTTGTCTGCAACAGGAAAGAAATGTTGGAAACGATTTTTTAAATGATAAAAGTGCAAACGTTACTTTGGATATAATGAAGACAATGCAATTCGCAACATTTTGACAGCCTAAACTTATATATATATAATATTTATATAAATGCATTTTGTCATCTAATTAGGCCTGCAGTCAGAAAGTGTAGGCCAGTAGTAATAAGGTAGTCGGGAAGGAGGTAGTTGTTGACAGATCATGTAGCTTTGAAGCAAGAAGAAAAAAGATTGAAAAGACTGAAAAAGACTTTAAATTCTTCTTCACTTATAAAAATTTGCTTTGTCACAAATTGGCTTTACAAACTATTGACTTTCGTTTTTCTTACATAGCGTTTCAATGTCATCCGATTAATGCCAGTTTTTTTATCAACTGTGTTGACACCACTGCCTTCAATTCATATTCAGAAATTTTATCTCTTCGTGGTCTAGGCTGTTTGTCTTTCACTTTTTATAATAAATATGAAAACTAATTATGGCAAGTAATAAGTATGAAAACATAAAATATATCAATACAAACATTATTCTCAATTATACATAAATAAAATTGAAAACAAACGTCTTGTTAATATGTGGTATATATTCAACATTTTATGTAGGTACCCTTGATCCTGGGATCAAGGGTGCCCATACCAGGATCAAGGGTGCCTTTAAAGGCTGGGATCAAGGGTGCCAAACCATTCAGTTTCCACTTTTTGAATAATATCATTTTTAATACACGCACTAAGTGTCTCAAAACAGATGCAACAAGTAAACAAATCAATTAACTTCATACATGTAATAAACAAATTTTGTACTTACTTTAAAATCTTGGTTTACAGAGTTCGTTGTGACGTTGAAAAAATTACTTTTTACCTTAAAAATTTAATATTTGTGATAATTTTTTTTTATTCACTCTAACCTGGGACTAAAAGATAAGAAGAAGGTCAAGCCAATAAACATAATAGAATGGTTCACTGCTTTTCTTTAATACATCAGTAATTAAGGCAAAATGACTGAGGGATCAAGGGTGCCTAGGGATCAAGGGTGCCAAGTCTCCCCTACATGGCTGCAAAGACTTCAGGTAAACTGTATTTAATAGGATCTCTTCTTATCTCGACAGCGAAGAAAAATTATTGCAAATACCTCTATGTGCTTTATTGCACTATCGTTTTGGATATTCTTTACTGCACGGCCATGAAATTCGATTTGAAAGTCTATTCAGTTAGTGAGTTCGATCTCTGATCAAAACGATCATGGAATCAATCCTACTATTCAATTAGTGGGCTGTATCTATGATCTAAAACGATCATGGATTTGAAGCCCACTATTCAATTAGTGGGCTGTATTATGATCAAAACGATCATGGATTCGATCCCACTATTCAATTAGTGGGCTGTATGCATTATGATCAAAACGATCATGGATTTGATCCCACTATTCAATTAGTGAGCTGGATCTTTGATCAAAATGATCATGGATTCGATCGTACTATTCAATTAGTGAGCTCGATTATGATCAAAACGATCATGGATTTGATACAACTATTCAATTAGTGAGCTGAATCTATGATCAAAACGATCATGAATTTGATCCTTCTATTCAGTTAGTGAGCAGGATCTATGATCATAACGATCATGGATTTGATCATACTATTCAGTCACTGAGCTTGATCTATGAACAAAACTATCATGGATTTGATCCTACTATTCAACCAGTAAGCTGGATCTACGATAAAAACGATTATGGATTCGATCCTACTAAGCAGATTCCTGGTAACGATTCTGCGGATGACCTGAAGGCGTATTTGCACTGTCCCGCGTCAGCAGCCATTACCGCAGTCCTGACCATGCACCGGGCAATGGAGGCTCTGGAGGCTTGTATGTCCTCCAATCGGCTGCGGCTTAACTCTTCTAAAACTCAGTTTATTTTGCTCACCAAGATTGATTTGGAAGTTCTTGCCCAGGAGTTCCAGCAGTTTGCCTTCTCACCCTCTGTCCGAGACCTTGGTGTCACTTTGGACCAAGAACTAACCTTCACGCGGCATATAAACCTGCTATGCCGCGATTGTGACTACAAGCTGCGTCAGCTTAGAGTGGTATTCCGTTCTTTAACCTCTAATGCTGCCTTAAAGCTTATCCACTCTTCTGTTGTTTCCTGCCTTGATTATTGCAGCGCCCTCTACGTTGTGGGTCTTCCGGTGGCTCGGGTTGGGTGTTTGGATCGGGTCTTGCGCGCGGCGGCACGCCTCATTGGCCGCATCCCATGATTCGGCCATGTCACTGATTGCATGCAGGGATGTCTTGCATTGGCCCCTTTCCCGCAGCGGATCACTTACGGATCTTTGCCTTGGTCTGGCGCTGACTCGCGGGTGTGGCCCAAGTTTACTCACAAGAGCTCTGCTGCTCCACCTTGAGCGTCCAGCGCAGTGGTTCTCTCTGCTCTTGTAGGCAAGCTGAGCTTCTTGTCCTCGGTATGCAGCGCGGTGCCTTTTTCGATGCTGGCCCTACAATCTGGAATGGGCTCCCTGTGTCTCTACACCTGATGCCTACAGCCCTTGCGGCCACGGTCTACTCTAACCTCAAGACTGTTCTCTTTAGCCGGGGCTGGGTCGGGAACGCTCCTGAGTAGATAACCTTGAAGAAGCGCTATATAAATCTCTGGAATGAATTAAGTATAATTTAAAAACAACCCGAGAAATCCACGACAACTCGTCGATTTTCTCTACGACACTTCGTCGATGGCATTCGTCGAACGACAGGACAAAGCAGTCACTTTAAGGAAGGATGTGACAAAATTGTCACCCGAAATCAGTTGTTGCAATAGTACTGTGTAGTGTTGAAACTTTGTACGTGGAAGTGGCAACTGAAGATGTGGTTGAGGTCAGAGAATTGGTCGAGTGCACTGGCTCAAGTGCCGACGTCTCTTCAGATGTAACAGCGATTTCACTTGTATCCAACACTACAGATGATGTCGTTGATGTCGTTGCTTTGGAGAACAAAAAATATGTGCAATAAATATATGGTTTCCCGAATATAAAAATAGTAGAATTACAAAATTATTCGGTCTGCCACTCGAGTACAATCTGGTATAAGGGTGATCCTTCTAGTCGGGACTTGTTCTTTTAAGGTTCTCTATCCCCATTATTTACCAAGTATTATGCATGTATGTGACTGTACTTATAATGCTAATATTCTCTGTTTCTACTGGAAAACAATAAAATTTATGGCTATGGTTATATAGATAAAATTAATAGATTAGTGTAAGAAATCTTGACGTTTCACTCAATCTTCTATAAATAAATTTATGTTTCATTTTCTGAAATCAAACTTATCTTTTATTTTAGTCGGATTTTAATGTGACACCTATATATATTACATTACAGAAGTCAGCAGAATTTGAGATGTGTGTTTTGCGCGTTTCGAAAATGTTTTTGCAAATGCATACCCATAAAAATTTGCAGCACCATCAATTTCGACATATGCAAAATTCACGACACAAAAATAATTTGGCGCAGTGCAATCGGTGCAGGACAATTTGTCGCAGGGAGCAATCTCGGTAAATATCAAAAAGCGATATCTTAATTGCCAAACTTATCTATGATTCGAGCTTTTTGCGAAATACGCTGCTCTGGCTTCCAATCACCGAAAGAATTGTCTTCAAGATCCCTCCATTGTACTAGCTTCGATAGTCATTGCGATCCCGTAATACTTAAGAATGCTCTGCATTCCTCTTTCCACCGACTCTAATGGACGATGGTTGTGTTCAGCAGGCCGTGAAACTTAGCCTACTTACAAACATTCAGACATAACATAATGTTACAGTAAAGAAATCTGATCTAGAGCCACTCGGCCATAATTCACGATCCGCCGCAATCGTACACCTGTAGGAAACATGAATACGTACATACAATACATACAATACATACAAACAAACCAAAATAGACGTAGCTATGCATCGAAACATGGCTTACCTGCAACCTGACAACTCTGAAGACCAGCAACCTACGAAAATAAGAAAACACCATATAGCAACAAAGGCATACAACAAGAACGACGTGCGGTAAGAATAGGACTTCATTAATATTTCAAACTTAGGCTGTGCAGTGCGACATCCTGTTTCCAGGATGCTTGTTATATTGCTATAAAATGTTCTTTACGTCTCTTCCTTACACGGACTAAGAAGCACATTACTTCATCTCCTAACTTCAATCCTTGCCAATCAGCTACAGCATTGAAACTGCTCTCGCTTTTGTCGATCACGTATTACAAATTTCAGATTCAGTAAAAGCTTTTATGTCTCTGCGAATGATTTAAATTGGCTAATCACAACCTCTGCATTCTGCAGTCGGTCTCAGCAAGTGGCTACTGATCCTGCACGGTATGGTTCTATTCTGCTGGAATCCCAAATGGATTTGTTCTTGACTCTGGTTACCCGTAATCTTCACTTCGCCAGTCTATGGCATAGCCAATCACTTTAATGTCCAGTTAGACCCGTATGCTAGCGATACTAAGCTTATCATTGCTCCGTTGCTCTTTCACCCACGGATAAGTCTGGCAGGGTAAAATCTGAAGAGTGCCTCTCTCTAGTATATGCATAGTTTGCTTCAACCGTTACGGTCTGGCCATAAACCGAGATAAATCTGAAGCAGGCATTTTTGGCCTAGACCAACGACTGACAACTGTCCCTTCTGATTCTAGCATTGACCTTGTGGTCCTGTTGTTCTGCTACCAAAAACTGTCAAAACATTTGGAGTGACTATGGATAGTGATCTCACATTTGGATAACGAACCGTTGAAAATCTTGCTTCTATCTTATCAGGTCAATGCACCACATGACGACGGATCTTACCCCAAAATATGTGGCAGTCCATAGCCTAATCTCTTGTCTGGCTCTTGCATCGACTATCCTAACTCGGCGTTTGCATGTATCTCAGATCTTGAAGTCAACAGGCTTCAACACATAAAATTCTCTGGCACACGTGGGGTTGTGTGCTTCTTTTCGTACAAACTCCTTAGCTTTACTCGGTCACCTACATTGCATTCCCGAGCATAGAATTCAGAATAAAATGTTAACTGGCCTGTCTGACCAATTAACTATTACAACAAGCACTCCTGATTATCTGCAACCACCTGTCTCTCCTTATATCCAGTTTGCAATCTTCCCTTAAGACACGGCGCACCACTATGATCATAGGCTTTTGTGCATTCCATGTTACTGCCGCTGGAACCGACTACCAATGTTTGTCCGATGCTTGAATACGTTTCTTGCTGTAAGAAGCGCCTCAAAGCAATATTTCTCACTGACATTCAAATATCTTTTTGTTTTACTACTATGCTGCTGGCGGTTGACTAAATGCGCCTCACATTTGCATTTATGTGTGATATCTGCACGCTTTAAAGAGTTTCGCGACAACAATAACAACAATGCTACTACTAGTAATAAAAATCACATTTGCTTTGATACTCATTATTCCTATTCTCGTGAAAGTTAAAGAATCTAACTAACCTCAGCATGGTAACATCCCGTCACTACTGCACAGTTAGACGGGGTGTAGTGAAAGAATTCACAGGTCCTGGTATTCCTTCGGTAGTTGTAGTTAGTGCAGTCGGAGTCTTGGAGACATTGCAAGGCACAGAGAGCCCCAGGAGCTACGCAGGAATCCGAGGCTGATAACAACGGAGACAACTGGTCGAGAGGAATCACAAGCGATGGTTCATCCAAGGCACATGTCACTATTCCGTTGTCATCTTGGGTTTTCTCAAACGCAACTACGACGTTTCTCCATAACATTCCACAGCTGGAAGATATGAAGAAGAAAAGTATACATTGAACTTTCATGACTGAGTTTATGTTTAGTTGCTTTTTAATAAGTTGATTAGCGTCGCCCTTCTACTTTCCCAAGGCTTGGAATGACACTGTCAGAGTGCAAACAGTGGCGGATTATAATAGGCCTACTGACCTAATATCTATGTTCGTAGACCAATGCACTGTCATTTCACTAGATGACGCAAATATAAATTGCACAATTCATTTCAGCAAGCGAATAACGTTTTTATCGATTGCCGCTAAAACTCGCTGTCTCCATAAAATTCAATGTACCGCTCTTTTCAAAGGAAACATTTTCCTTACGGTTCAATGCTTGCGTACTTAAAGGAGAAAATGACTTTAAACTGTATTTGTGAATAAGTGCGACATTGCATATCAGAAAGGGAAGCAGCCCTGCATATTATATATAATGTATATAAATACAGGTGTATTATACATATATATATATGGATCCTGAGTGGCCGAGTGGGTTGGTAGCCTGCTCGTCACGCCGGCGCCCCGGGTTCGCTTCCCGGTCGGGTCGGTTTATCAGAGATTAATTTCTCGGATCTTTACTGCGGGTGGCTCGGTCGCATTATAAACGTGGAGTACAATACAACACACAATACAACACATCACAATACAACTGGGGCGCGGTGGTTTGGGGGTATGTTCGGTGCCTTGCAGCTGGAGGGTTGCGGGTTCGAATCCACCTCAAAGTCGCCGCGTAGGGACCCTGGGCAAGTCCTTCACTCGCAATTTTGGCGGGAAACCTCAAACCTAAAAAGCGTCTGTGGATAATAAAGTTAGATTGGATTTTGATGTCTAGACTCTCGCGTGGATTTATATTTTTGCCGGTCTCTTGTCCAGTCAACGTGTTTGCGTGTTTTCGAGGATAACTTGACATTTTAATCAGTTATGTTCACGTAATTCTCTTCCAGAGTTTCTCAGTATGGGAATTGTCAAAAGATAACTGGTGGGTTAGACGTTGATTTATGTGCAGTTTGGGTGTGAAATGTAGACTTTACTATGGGATCCTAAGAAGAACTGGGGGGTTGAACCCCCCGCCCTAACCCTCCCGACAATTCTCACCTTGGAGTTTCTGCAGGTTTTGTTGCCGCGTGTGGCTGGCCTCTTATTTTCGGTTAGATATGTTGCATGCAAATACCTTTTAAGGAATTAGAGTCGTAAAATAAAACGGTTGGCTAATATTAATTTTCATATAGACAACCTGTAACTATTATAGAATTTTATATTTAAGTGAGCATTGAACAATCGTGCAATTAAGACGTTTAAGAGTACCGTAATGGCAAATGTTCGTACTCGGCCCCGCACCATTGTTCTCATCAGTTACAATGAAAATGATCGCATGGCTGCTCACTGAAACTAAGGCCCATTCTTTTGTTCATAAAATGTCTGCCTCTCAAAAATCGATGCTTAGTTTAATGCAAACTGTTCACTTTGGAGCAGCAGTTAACCTAATGCAATATAAAAATTTTCCATAAAGTTTATTTCTCATTGTAGTGAATTATTTACTTCAGGTCAAAAGCATCCGGCATCGCCCTTAATGATTGGAAGAATAATTCTATGAAACTACAACGTTTCATTTGACGGTGGCGCAGTTGGACGTAACCTGTCAATGTATGTTTCCTTCGCATGATCGCCCTCTTTCTTCTTGCGCAGCAGCCGCGCACTGTGCTCTTCTGTCCACGGAGACTTGGCCGTACCATTCGCTCGCTATGCAACAATGAAGAGCCGTTCCTTCTCTGTGGTTGGTCCGACAAACTGAAGCGGGCTTCCCTTTGCTAAACACAATCTCCCAAACAGTGCCTGTTCTCAGTGCTATTGAAGACTGCTTTTTGCGCTTGGTCTGAGTCGGGAGCGCCTCTGAGTAACGATCGTGAGAGGTGCTTATATAAATTATGATTGACTGATTGATTGATTGATTGATTGATTGATTGATTGATTGATTGATTGATTGATTGATTGATTGATTGATTGATTGGTGATTGATTGATTGATTGATTGATTGATTGATTGATTGATTGATTGATTGATTGATTGATTGATTGATTGATTGATTGATTGATTGATTGATTGATTGATTGATTGATTGATTGATTGATTGATTGATTGATTGATTGATTGATTGATTGATTGATTGATTGATTGATTGATTGATTGATTGATTGATTGATTGATTGATTGATTGATTGATTGATTGATGGACTTGATTGATTGATTGATTGATTGATTGATTGATTGATTGATTGATTGATTGATTGATTGATTGATTGATTGATTGATTGATTGATTGATTGATTGATTGATTGATTGATTGATTGATTGATTGATTGATTGATTGATTGATTGATTGATTGATTGATTGATTGATTGATTGATTGATTGATTGATTGATTGATTGATTGATTGATTGATTGATTGATTGATTGATTGACATTAGAAAAAGCGAACTGAGATATGAAAAACAAATATACTGAAGATTGAACAACTTAAAAAGTCAGAGAATACAAAAGATAATTTACATTCAATGAATCGGTAAGCCTAAAATTAAAAAGTTTTCAGGCATTGCACACGCTCAGAATAGAATCTAAGAACCATTGATCCAGATTACACGTTGACGAAATTTGTTTGCTACCCTGGGTAAAGTCCCGCCTTTGTCCCTTTTACTATTGGTCCAAAACTTTGGCGAATAAATGGCAATTTTACAAGTTTAAATGCAGTTGGCAAGCCCAAAGGAAATACTGTTGACAAGCCCAAAAGTTGCTCGAATAAGATTCGAGCACCATTGGTTCTGTGTTCCACAGAGCATTCGTGTAGAAATATGGAATAATAAAGCTTCTAATAGTCCATAATCTGATCTGGATTTGAATTAACTTATGCATGCCCTTGTTTAAATATAACTTGCGCGTATTCTTGCCTTTGCGAAGAATATTTGCGGTGATAGAAATGAGTTTCTTGTTGTGTCAGGCTACCATCCATAAATGCATAAATATTATATTTGCACCATCTTCTTTCTCGTGGGTCTTGCCAAAGAGTGCTTCTGGGTCTTTCCCATGATTTGACCTTCTGGTCTAAATTAACTCTAGATCTATGACTCTGTGTTTGCTCGGTGATGCTCATCGTAATTCAATTTTCAACATTCAGTAGGACACTCGTAATGTACATAATCGTACTCTGCTACTTGGATGTCTTTTGTTTCCTACCTTCCAGGAATTATATAGATACAGTAGGTAAAGACAATTTAAATGGTAAAACATGCGTAAAACTTTCATCACTAGGATGATTATAAGGTCTGATCAAGATTGACTGACTTTCTTAGATATAATTATACGGGACTATAATGACTATAATGATTTGCACAAAGGTGCGGTTAGCAGTTGGTTTATTAACCCTAGGGCTACCAAGCTTTTTTGTAACACTGGCTACCAAGGGGGGTGGTTAACACCTCCCGTGGATTTCGTTTTGGTTTCACATATCATAACTTGTAATATAGCAATGGATTCAGCATTCATTTCTGCACAGAATGGTATATATAATTGTACATTATGTGAATGCACCTCGAAATTACATCACTTTTAACAACGGAACCCATTAATTAGCAATATTTTATATTATTGCGTACATTTTGTACTTTTTGGATAAACAAATATAAGATTATGTGTGTTTTGAAACTAATCTATGTATAAAAGATACACACAATCATCCATACACATGTTTATATAGTATAAATGTACATCCATACATATATATATCCATACATATATCAATCAATCAATCAATCAATCCTTTTATTGTTTCCATAGAATAGTTTACAAGTAGTGATCCAGAATAAACATAATCAACAATCATAAGTTTGGAAATTAAAACAGACAGATCACATGATTATCTAATTAACGTTTGAGGGAAACAATCGGGTTCCCAGAAGGGACTGAAGTCCCGCTAAGTTAGGGATACCCGTGTACCATGTTAGCAGAGGGATGACAGTTGAGTATAGTTTACACAAATAGCATTGTCAAAAAATTTAGAATAACTGGCTTAACTAACAACACTTAACTAGGTCACTTAACTAATTGTGGTATAACAATGAATAATCATATTTAGATAATGCATTGACTATTGTCAAGGAGGTAGGCTCTGACCTCTTTTTTAAATAGGGCAAGATTCGGAAGAGTGCGCAGTGACTTCGGTAGGTTATTCCAGGCAGAAGGACCAGCACATCTTAAGGTAAAATAACGAGTGTTAGTACGGGCATAGGTTCCATCAAAGTTATCAAGAGACCTTGTATAATGAGAATATATATCGGTTTACGTTGTAATGCTGTATTCAGCGATTTTCACACAGATTACGCGTATTATTATTTATTTTGATCACTTCCGGTATTCAAAAGACAAAGATGTAGGTATGCAAATGAAGCCCTACATTCCCTCTAACGAATGGTATAATTGTTTCTCTTCTAGGAAAAATAGTCAATAAGCTATAGTCGACAAACTAGGGAGGGGGTGGTATCCACCCCCTCTGCATTGTGCCTCGGGTATATCAGGTATAACTTTTGAATGGCGTGGGCTACCACCATGATGTTTACCTCAAAATGTGCGCCAATGAATCTACTACAGCTACCTAAAATGCCAAAATTATATTCCATATGGAAAAAAAATTATGCATAAAAACGTAGGGGGGTGTGGCAACCACCCCCCCTTGGTAGCACGAGGGTTAAGAGATATTCTCACTTACTTACTAACTTACTTGCTGCGAAAAACGTTTATTGTCAGAATATGTGTAACAGTGTTTATAAGATGTCTGTACTCCAAAGTGCGATTAGCAATTGGTTAATCAAGAATATACTTACTTACTTACATTATGCTATTCCTACATTGCATAATCTATAAGAGATTCAATATCATGCAAAAGATCCAGTAAAAGCGTGGTGAACTATATCGATTTTCTACTGCTCTATTCCTTTAGCTTTTATTGTCGTTGTCTTGTTGATCGTGCATATACCTCCAGAATTATACCTGTAAATATCGAACCCCAGGGGCACGAACCAGGACTAAAAGTTCTCAATTAAATGGTCAGGTTCACCACTTTGGGATTCTCTTCCTCCAAATTTAATAAATATATTACACATGACTGAATTTAAAGCTCAACTGAAACATTATCTCTTGGGCACATAAAAAGAATACGACTCGATAGATTGTACATGTAGTTAAGATTGTTTATTATGTACAACTGTGAACATTAGGCCTATAATCTGTTTTGTTTTGATTTTTTTTGCTTGTTTGTTTTAAATCTTGTACTGCAATGTTTTATTATTTAGTTGTTTGGCTATGATTTAGACCCTAACATTGTTATTTAAGTTGAATTTTCTATAATTATATGATCATAAAAATCGTCTTGCCATCAGTAAATGTAATGTGGAAAAGGGCAGCCCTGCAATAGCGGATTATTTTATCCTTTAGGGCTGTCCTATTGACGGCATCAGCAGATTAACATTTTTTTAAATGACTGATTGTTAATTAATTGTGCTGTTGTTGATTCAATAAACGGCTGATTGATTGATTGATTGATTGATTGATTGATTGATTGATTGATTGATTGATTGATTGATTGATTGATTGATTGATTGATTGATTGATTGATTGATTGATTGATTGATTGATTGATTGATTGATTGATTGATTGATTGATTGATTGATTGATTGATTGATTGATTGATTGATTGATTGATTGATTGATTGATTGATTGATTGATTGATTGATTGATTGACTGATTGATTGATTGATTGATTGATTGATTGATTGATTGATTGATGATTGATTGATTGATTGATTGATTGATTGATTGATTGATTGATTGATTGATTGATTGGTTGATTGATTGATTGATTGATTGATTGATTGATTGATTGATTGATTGATTGATTGATTGATTGATTGATTGATTGATGGATTGATTGATTGATGGATTGATTGATTGATTGATTGATTGATTGATTGATTGATTGATTGATTGATTGATTGATTGATTGATTGATTGATTGATTGATTGATTGATTGATTGATTGACATTAGAAAAAGCGAACTGAGATATGAAAAACAAATATACTGAAGATTGAACAACTTAAAAAGTCAGAGAATACAAAAGATAATTTACATTCAATGAATCGGTAAGCCTAAAATTAAAAAGTTTTCAGGCATTGCACACGCTCAGAATAGAATCTAAGAACCATTGATCCAGATTACACGTTGACGAAATTTGTTTGCTACCCTGGGTAAAGTCCCGCCTTTGTCCCTTTTACTATTGGTCCAAAACTTTGGCGAATAAATGGCAATTTTACAAGTTTAAATGCAGTTGGCAAGCCCAAAGGAAATACTGTTGACAAGCCCAAAAGTTGCTCGAATAAGATTCGAGCACCATTGGTTCTGTGTTCCACAGAGCATTCGTGTAGAAATATGGAATAATAAAGCTTCTAATAGTCCATAATCTGATCTGGATTTGAATTAACTTATGCATGCCCTTGTTTAAATATAACTTGCGCGTATTCTTGCCTTTGCGAAGAATATTTGCGGTGATAGAAATGAGTTTCTTGTTGTGTCAGGCTACCATCCATAAATGCATAAATATTATATTTGCACCATCTTCTTTCTCGTGGGTCTTGCCAAAGAGTGCTTCTGGGTCTTTCCCATGATTTGACCTTCTGGTCTAAATTAACTCTAGATCTATGACTCTGTGTTTGCTCGGTGATGCTCATCGTAATTCAATTTTCAACATTCAGTAGGACACTCGTAATGTACATAATCGTACTCTGCTACTTGGATGTCTTTTGTTTCCTACCTTCCAGGAATTATATAGATACAGTAGGTAAAGACAATTTAAATGGTAAAACATGCGTAAAACTTTCATCACTAGGATGATTATAAGGTCTGATCAAGATTGACTGACTTTCTTAGATATAATTATACGGGACTATAATGACTATAATGATTTGCACAAAGGTGCGGTTAGCAGTTGGTTTATTAACCCTAGGGCTACCAAGCTTTTTTGTAACACTGGCTACCAAGGGGGGTGGTTAACACCTCCCGTGGATTTCGTTTTGGTTTCACATATCATAACTTGTAATATAGCAATGGATTCAGCATTCATTTCTGCACAGAATGGTATATATAATTGTACATTATGTGAATGCACCTCGAAATTACATCACTTTTAACAACGGAACCCATTAATTAGCAATATTTTATATTATTGCGTACATTTTGTACTTTTTGGATAAACAAATATAAGATTATGTGTGTTTTGAAACTAATCTATGTATAAAAGATACACACAATCATCCATACACATGTTTATATAGTATAAATGTACATCCATACATATATATCCATACATATATCAATCAATCAATCAATCAATCCTTTTATTGTTTCCATAGAATAGTTTACAAGTAGTGATCCAGAATAAACATAATCAACAATCATAAGTTTGGAAATTAAAACAGACAGATCACATGATTATCTAATTAACGTTTGAGGGAAACAATCGGGTTCCCAGAAGGGACTGAAGTCCCGCTAAGTTAGGGATACCCGTGTACCATGTTAGCAGAGGGATGACAGGTGAGTATAGTTTACACAAATAGCATTGTCAAAAAATTTAGAATAACTGGCTTAACTAACAACACTTAACTAGGTCACTTAACTAATTGTGGTATAACAATGAATAATCATATTTAGATAATGCATTGACTATTGTCAAGGAGGTAGGCTCTGACCTCTTTTTTAAATAGGGCAAGATTCGGAAGAGTGCGCAGTGACTTCGGTAGGTTATTCCAGGCAGAAGGACCAGCACATCTTAAGGTAAAATAACGAGTGTTAGTACGGGCATAGGTTCCATCAAAGTTATCAAGAGACCTTGTATAATGAGAATATATATCGGTTTACGTTGTAATGCTGTATTCAGCGATTTTCACACAGATTACGCGTATTATTATTTATTGTGATCACTTCCGGTATTCAAAAGACAAAGATGTAGGTATGCAAATGAAGCCCTACATTCCCTCTAACGAATGGTATAATTGTTTCTCTTCTAGGAAAAATAGTCAATAAGCTATAGTCGACAAACTAGGGAGGGGGTGGTATCCACCCCCTCTGCATCTGTGCCTCGGGTATATCAGGTATAACTTTTGAATGGCGTGGGCTACCACCATGATGTTTACCTCAAAATGTGCGCCAATGAATCTACTACAGCTACCTAAAATGCCAAAATTATATTCCATATGGAAAAAAAATTATGCATAAAAACGTAGGGGGTGTGGCAACCACCCCCCTTGGTAGCACGAGGGTTAAGAGATATTCTCACTTACTTACTAACTTACTTGCTGCGAAAAACGTTTATTGTCAGAATATGTGTAACAGTGTTTATAAGATGTCTGTACTCCAAAGTGCGATTAGCAATTGGTTAATCAAGAATATACTTACTTACTTACATTATGCTATTCCTACATTGCATAATCTATAAGAGATTCAATATCATGCAAAAGATCCAGTAAAAGCGTGGTGAACTATATCGATTTTCTACTGCTCTATTCCTTTAGCTTTTATTGTCGTTGTCTTGTTGATCGTGCATATACCTCCAGAATTATACCTGTAAATATCGAACCCCAGGGGCACGAACCAGGACTAAAAGTTCTCAATTAAATGGTCAGGTTCACCACTTTGGGATTCTCTTCCTCCAAATTTAATAAATATATTACACATGACTGAATTTAAAGCTCAACTGAAACATTATCTCTTGGGCACATAAAAAGAATACGACTCGATAGATTGTACATGTAGTTAAGATTGTTTATTATGTACAACTGTGAACATTAGGCCTATAATCTGTTTTGTTTTGATTTTTTTTGCTTGTTTGTTTTAAATCTTGTACTGCAATGTTTTATTATTTAGTTGTTTGGCTATGATTTGACCCTAACATTGTTATTTAAGTTGAATTTTCTATTATTACATGATCATAAAAATCGTCTTGCCATCAGTAAATGTAATGTGGAAAAGGGGCAGCCCTGCAATAGCGGATTATTTTATCCTTTAGGGCTGTCCTATTGACGGCATCAGCAGATTAACATTTTTTTTAAATGACTGATTGTTAATTAATTGTGCTGTTGTTGATTCAATAAACGGCTGATTATATTGATTGATTGATTGATTGATTGATTGATTGATTGATTGATTGATTGATTGATTGATTGATTGATTGGTTGATTGATTGATTGATTGATTGATTGATTGATTGATTGATTGATTGATTGATTGATTGATTGATTGATTGATTGATTGATTGATTGATTGATTGATTGATTGATTGATTGATTGATTGATTGATTGATTGATTGATTGATTGATTGATTGATTGATTGATTGATTGATTGATTGATTTAGCGATTGATTGATTGATTGATTGATTGATTGATTGATTGATTGATTGATTGATTGATTGATTGATTGATTGATTGATTGATTGATTGATTGATTGATTGATTGATTGATTGATTGATTGATTGATTGATTGATTGATTGATTGATTGATTGATTGATTGATTGATTGATTGATTGATTGATTGATTGATTGATTGATTGATTGATTGATTGATTGATTGATTGATTGATTGATTGATTGATTGATTGATTGATTGATTGACATTAGAAAAAGCGAACTGAGATATGAAAAACAAATATACTGAAGATTGAACAACTTAAAAAGTCAGAGAATACAAAAGATAATTTACATTCAATGAATCGGTAAGCCTAAAATTAAAAAGTTTTCAGGCATTGCACACGCTCAGAATAGAATCTAAGAACCATTGATCCAGATTACACGTTGACGAAATTTGTTTGCTACCCTGGGTAAAGTCCCGCCTTTGTCCCTTTTACTATTGGTCCAAAACTTTGGCGAATAAATGGCAATTTTACAAGTTTAAATGCAGTTGGCAAGCCCAAAGGAAATACTGTTGACAAGCCCAAAAGTTGCTCGAATAAGATTCGAGCACCATTGGTTCTGTGTTCCACAGAGCATTCGTGTAGAAATATGGAATAATAAAGCTTCTAATAGTCCATAATCTGATCTGGATTTGAATTAACTTATGCATGCCCTTGTTTAAATATAACTTGCGCGTATTCTTGCCTTTGCGAAGAATATTTGCGGTGATAGAAATGAGTTTCTTGTTGTGTCAGGCTACCATCCATAAATGCATAAATATTATATTTGCACCATCTTCTTTCTCGTGGGTCTTGCCAAAGAGTGCTTCTGGGTCTTTCCCATGATTTGACCTTCTGGTCTAAATTAACTCTAGATCTATGACTCTGTGTTTGCTCGGTGATGCTCATCGTAATTCAATTTTCAACATTCAGTAGGACACTCGTAATGTACATAATCGTACTCTGCTACTTGGATGTCTTTTGTTTCCTACCTTCCAGGAATTATATAGATACAGTAGGTAAAGACAATTTAAATGGTAAAACATGCGTAAAACTTTCATCACTAGGATGATTATAAGGTCTGATCAAGATTGACTGACTTTCTTAGATATAATTATACGGGACTATAATGACTATAATGATTTGCACAAAGGTGCGGTTAGCAGTTGGTTTATTAACCCTAGGGCTACCAAGCTTTTTTGTAACACTGGCTACCAAGGGGGGTGGTTAACACCTCCCGTGGATTTCGTTTTGGTTTCACATATCATAACTTGTAATATAGCAATGGATTCAGCATTCATTTCTGCACAGAATGGTATATATAATTGTACATTATGTGAATGCACCTCGAAATTACATCACTTTTAACAACGGAACCCATTAATTAGCAATATTTTATATTATTGCGTACATTTTGTACTTTTTGGATAAACAAATATAAGATTATGTGTGTTTTGAAACTAATCTATGTATAAAAGATACACACAATCATCCATACACATGTTTATATAGTATAAATGTACATCCATACATATATATCCATACATATATCCAATCAATCAATCAATCAATCCTTTTATTGTTTCCATAGAATAGTTTACAAGTAGTGATCCAGAATAAACATAATCAACAATCATAAGTTTGGAAATTAAAACAGACAGATCACATGATTATCTAATTAACGTTTGAGGGAAACAATCGGGTTCCCAGAAGGGACTGAAGTCCCGCTAAGTTAGGGATACCCGTGTACCATGTTAGCAGAGGGATGACAGGTGAGTATAGTTTACACAAATAGCATTGTCAAAAAATTTAGAATAACTGGCTTAACTAACAACACTTAACTAGGTCACTTAACTAATTGTGGTATAACAATGAATAATCATATTTAGATAATGCATTGACTATTGTCAAGGAGGTAGGCTCTGACCTCTTTTTTAAATAGGGCAAGATTCGGAAGAGTGCGCAGTGACTTCGGTAGGTTATTCCAGGCAGAAGGACCAGCACATCTTAAGGTAAAATAACGAGTGTTAGTACGGGCATAGGTTCCATCAAAGTTATCAAGAGACCTTGTATAATGAGAATATATATCGGTTTACGTTGTAATGCTGTATTCAGCGATTTTCACACAGATTACGCGTATTATTATTTATTGTGATCACTTCCGGTATTCAAAAGACAAAGATGTAGGTATGCAAATGAAGCCCTACATTCCCTCTAACGAATGGTATAATTGTTTCTCTTCTAGGAAAAATAGTCAATAAGCTATAGTCGACAAACTAGGGAGGGGTGGTATCCACCCCCCTCTGCATCTGGTGCCTCGGGTATATCAGGTATAACTTTTGAATGGCGTGGGCTACCACCATGATGTTTACCTCAAAATGTGCGCCAATGAATCTACTACAGCTACCTAAAATGCCAAAATTATATTCCATATGGAAAAAAAATTATGCATAAAAACGTAGGGGGTGTGGCAACCACCCCCCCTTGGTAGCACGAGGGTTAAGAGATATTCTCACTTACTTACTAACTTACTTGCTGCGAAAAACGTTTATTGTCAGAATATGTGTAACAGTGTTTATAAGATGTCTGTACTCCAAAGTGCGATTAGCAATTGGTTAATCAAGAATATACTTACTTACTTACATTATGCTATTCCTACATTGCATAATCTATAAGAGATTCAATATCATGCAAAAGATCCAGTAAAAGCGTGGTGAACTATATCGATTTTCTACTGCTCTATTCCTTTAGCTTTTATTGTCGTTGTCTTGTTGATCGTGCATATACCTCCAGAATTATACCTGTAAATATCGAACCCCAGGGGCACGAACCAGGACTAAAAGTTCTCAATTAAATGGTCAGGTTCACCACTTTGGGATTCTCTTCCTCCAAATTTAATAAATATATTACACATGACTGAATTTAAAGCTCAACTGAAACATTATCTCTTGGGCACATAAAAAGAATACGACTCGATAGATTGTACATGTAGTTAAGATTGTTTATTATGTACAACTGTGAACATTAGGCCTATAATCTGTTTTGTTTTGATTTTTTTTGCTTGTTTGTTTTAAATCTTGTACTGCAATGTTTTATTATTTAGTTGTTTGGCTATGATTTGACCCTAACATTGTTATTTAAGTTGAATTTTCTATTATTACATGATCATAAAAATCGTCTTGCCATCAGTAAATGTAATGTGGAAAGGGGCAGCCCTGCAATAGCGGATTATTTTATCCTTTAGGGCTGTCCTATTGACGGCATCAGCAGATTAACATTTTTAAATGACTGATTGTTAATTAATTGTGCTGCTGTTGATTCAATAAACAGCTGATTGATTGACTGATTGATTGATTGATTGATTGACTGACTGATTGATCGATTGACTGATCGATCGATCGATCGATTGATCGACTGATCGATTGATCGATCGATCGATCGATCGATCGATCGATCGATCGATCGATCGATCGATCGATCGATCGACTCGATTGATCGATCGATCGATCGATCGATCGATCGATCGATCGATCGATCGATTCGATCGATTGATCGATCGATCGATCGATCGATCGATCGATCGATCGACGATGATCGATCGATCGATCGATCGATTGATCGATCGATCGATCGATCGATCGATCGATTGATTGATTGATTGATTGATTGATTGATTGATTGATTGATTGATTGATTGATTGATTGATTGATTGATTGATTGATTGATTGATTGATGATTGATTGATTGATTGATTGATTGATTGATTGATTGATTGATTGATTGATTGAATACATATCAGAGTATATGAGCACATTAAGTTCGATGATAGCTAGAGTTGATCACGATAGCAACGACGAATCATAATCTAACGCTAATCTGCCCAAGCGAATAATATTAGGTTCTCCAGTTATTAGACATCGTCAAACCTGAAACCTTACCATCGTTGCCTGCCATTAATTAGCAGGCCTCTGGGAGGTTGCTCCAGTTACGACACTTCCCCGTCAGACCTCTTAAAAGCTGCTCTAGCTGTGATACGCTCTTCTTATCGGACTCTCCACCACTTCGACTGTCTACCACTAATTACAAAGAGTCTTCAGATAGTTATCGCTAAAGCCTTAAAAACAGCCATTGAATACTTTGACATTGATTCCGCAGAAGCCGAACATGAGGACCTTAATAAATTCTCTTTGCTGACTAAAACTATTCAGTTTGCTTACTTATACACCTCAGGGCTATGACAGCTCTATATATGGATCTTAATTTGTCCAAGTAAAATCTGGTATTCTGCATGGATCTGGAAATGACGATTTAAGTCTATGTAGTTTTAGCTAAACGCCTGCTAGCTTATTTACACACTTCATTCGGTAGGTGGCGCTTCGGCGTCCAGCACAACTCGATCGATAAATCTTCTCTGCCGCATCTGCTAGGCCTACTACCTGCTACTTCGGCAGCTCAAGGTAATTTCCCGCTCTCTGTATCTTAGCGCAACATCAACGCTTGTCCATGCTTTTGTATTCTAACGGCTCGACTACTGTAGCGAAATATTATATGATGGAGATCCGGCCTGCCGGATCGGGTCACTGAATAGGGTCCTGCGCACACGCGTCCGCCTTATAGGCCGCATTCTCAGGTTTGGGCGGGTCTCTGAGCACATGGCTAACATGCCCCACTGGCTCCCTTATCCACAGCCCATTGTATGCGAATATCTGTCTTGGTCCGGCGCTGTATCGATGCGTCCAGCGCCGCTGCTCTCTACGCTCAGCGGCACAAACTGAGCTTATTGTTTCTCGCTCGCGGACTGATATCAGACAGAGTCGCGCCTTTTCCCGTAGACGAACCTGCAACCTGGAATGGGCTCCCTATCGCACTCCGTCAAACACCTGCTGACCACTCTGCTTCGTTTTTCACTACCTTTAAGACGACAGAGGCCCTGAGAGCCGCTTCTGAGTATAGACATCCTTGAAGGGGCGCTATTAGGGGTGTCCAGAAAAATGACACATCGAAGAAAACACCCATGCTCAAGTTTTTCCCATTATTCTATTCATCTATTGTCTATAAATATTTTTTACAGAATTTTAAAATGTTATCCTGAGCTCCCTCAAAGCCCCTGAACATACCCTAGTTGATCTTAAGTCCCCAGAACTGAAAGACGCCCATGCCACGGATCTTGGAACTTGGGTCCATTGTCGATTTACTCTTTTTATCATAAAAAATTAACGAAGAGTCTGATCTCGAAGAACTTTTAATTTGTTATGTTTACCTCAATTTAGAGCTACGTCGCAGAATAAAAATATACATACTAAATTCAAGGTCATTCAAGGTACGTGGGAAGGTCAAAAGAAATAACTGCAATCACAGCAAATTAATCAAAGAAAACAATGATCAGATCTCAGCCAATAATTGTTGAAATTGGTTAATTCTTTCTTGCTTTTCTCTTCGAGAAAAGGGGCTACCTGTGATAAGAAACAAGGATACCAAATGTAAGACGATCATAACAAGCATATTTTAATTACAATCAATTTTAGAGTAAAATCATTGTCTCAAATTGACCTTTTTGTTGGGAAGAATATGACTTGAGTATGGGGTAGCATGAAACAAAGGTCCTTATTTTTAAACTTTAAAAATTCCACCGTCCCACCCTCCAAATAGGTTCTCCCTTGGTAGAAACTAATTGTTATAAAATTTCTTTAATATTGGTCAATGTTTAGGGTATGCTCAATCCACTTGAAATGTTTGCTTATTTTTTGCAATCGCACAAACAAAAGGCATCCGATATGATTATGATCAATCATTCAAGTGCAGTAGGGATATCCAGAAAAATGATACATTGCAAAAACCAACCATTCCCTATTTTTTCCCATTATTCTATTCATGTATTGTCTCGAAATATTTTTTACAGATTTAAAAATGTTATCCTGAGGTTCCTCAAAGCCTCCGAACATACCCTACTTAAACTCCCAGAACTGAAGGCGCCCATGCTTTTGTCTTGGGACTTGGGTCCATTGTCGATTTACTCTTTTTATCAAAAAAAATAAACGAGGAGTCCAACTTGGATGAACTTTTTAATGTTTTTTTGTCTCAATGAGAGCTATATTCCGATAAAATATAAATGCTAAGTTCAAGGTCATTCAAGGTCATTTAAAGGTCATAATAAACTAAATCTATAAAAAAATCGAAGAAAAATGATCAGATCTCAGGCAATAATTGTTGAAATTGGTTAATTCTTTCTTGTATTTCTCGTCTTGATAAGCACTACCTGTGATAGGAAACAAAGGAGACCAAATGTAAGACGATCAAAAGTTATTTTAAGGACAAAAAGGTCAATTTTATAGAAAAATCATGATCTGAAATTGACCTTTTGTACTTAAAATAACTTTTGATCGTCTTACATTTTGGTATTATTAAGCTATTTCAGCAAAGAAAAGACAAAGATATGAAAAATTGAATAGATTGCACTTTACATCTGAGTATATAGTATATTCTTTAGCCTTGAGCCCCATGTACTTATTGGGATAGACACTTTTTTAACCATTGGCAATTTCGCATAGTTATACTTTTGTATAGCATCACAAAGAAGTGGATTGAGCATACCCTAAATGTGCACCAATCACAACCATTTTTGGCAGCAATAAGTTTCTACTGGAGGAGTATCAGATGAGAGGGTGGGAGCCAGTAAAATATTTAAAAAATCTTTTCCCATGGTGCTAAGGACCACCCTAATATATATATATATATATATATATGAATATATATATATATATATATATATTCTTTAATAATAATAATAATATTATTATTATTATTATTATTATTATTATTATTATTATTATTATTATTATTATTATTATTATTATTATTATTATTATTATTATTATTATTATTATTATTATTATTATTGTTGTTATTATTATTATTATTATTATTTTCCCCGAGGTACATATGATCCCTCAGGATTGCATTATTATTATGGTTATAACATAACATAACATAACATAACGTTTTATTCGGTAACCAACTTAATACAGGTTCCAATTACATCATGTTTATACAATTATTGTCGGTTTACCCAGGAGACCCAAAAGGGGCCGAAGGTCCCGCAAGCCAGGGCCACCTGAGATCATTAGGTTAAAAGATGCATATTGGCCATCAGAGTGGTGTAACAGAACTAACACAGTAAGTGCTTAACTAACATAAAATAATTATACATGAACATGAAAGGAGGTAAGAAAACAAGGTACATACAGTACAACGACAGAAAAAAACGTAAATAATAAGAGCATAATAAGTGCACACTCCCAGAGTTAGGATGACTTACTGTAGTGATATTTCTTCGGGGTGATCACTGATCAGTTTGACTATAGGCCCTATAGGGTGCATGGTTCTACACTTGTAATTGAATGTAGGTTGAAAGCTCCCGTTTGAATAGGCGTAGAGATGGCAGAGAGCGAATATTATGGGGAATACTATTCCAGGTTCTTGGTCCGGCACATTTTATTGATGTAAGTTTAGTATTTGTACGGGCGAAAGGAGTATAGAAAGGGTTAGTATTTCTTGAGCAGCGATTACGAATAATAGAATTAGGTTGGAAGTAATCTCTATAAGTTGTTGGTAGTTTATTATGGGTATATCGGTACATAAATATGCCAATTTGGACCTGCCATATCTGATCTGGTTTTAATATTTTTAGGCTTAAGAATTCTGGTTTTGTATGAGCTCCATAAGGGAGTTTTGCAACAAATCTAATAGCTCGTTTTTGTAGGATGAGAAGTTTAGAAAGATTCGATTTGTAAGCTGAGGCCCAAACTATATTACAATAAGATATGTATGGGTGTATGAGTGTATAGTAGAGGGCGGTTCTAGTCTGTGGTGGGAGGATTCTAGATATGCGCATAAGAATTCCTAGGTTTTTCGCAATTTTTGTTGAGATATTAGATATATGATCTTTCCAGGATAGATGCTGGTCAACGTAAACTCCTAGAAACTTAGATGATTGAACTTGAGTAATAGGGGTACCCATGATACATAAATTTGAATATGAGATAGGAAGTGATTTTTTATATGCTCTAAAGATAATATAGTTAGTTTTATCAAGGTTAAGGGTTAGCTTATTAGTACGGAACCATTCGGCTACTTTTTCTAGTTCTGTGTTTGTATGATTGATTAATGTTTCTATTGAAGAGTGAGAGCTAAAGATATTCGTATCGTCTGCAAATAATAAAAAAAATAGGTTAGATGAGACATTGGGTAGGTCTTTGATGTACAGAATAAACAACAGAGGACCTAAAATAGAGCCTTGAGGAACCCCGTATTTTATTAGTTTTAAAGGGGACTTAGCGCCATAACAATTAACTAGTTGCATTCTATTTTCTAAAATTAATAGCTTTTAAACCAGTTAAGTTGAGTTATGTCGAAGCAGATGGCGTTGCCGCGTTGGAGAGCTACCGAGAGTCTTTGGAAAAGGTAGCTTGTCTCGAGCGTGTCATGTGTTGCATCGGTTAACCTTCGTCCTAATTCCAGCACAAAATCCAGTCCTTCAGAAATCCAAGAACCGCTGGACTCTAATGCAACCGCCACAAAATTATTATTATTATTATTATTATTATTATTATTATTATTATTATTATTATTATTATTATTATTATTATTATTATTATTTATTATTATTATTATTATTATTATTATTATTATTATTATTATTATTATTATTATTATTATTATTAATAATAATAATAGTAACTTCAGCACTATGACTGTTCTATATATTGTTGGCTTGGACATGGGTAGCCTTTGTCCCTAAGCCACTTTTAGCCCGTAAGAATCCACTATCTGTAGGGCTGTTTAGCGGACAAGGTTAAGAAATAGCATTTATATGGTAGAGCCTGTCTTAGAAAGATTCCAAATATATTAAAGTGCCAAACTGAATATAGCCTAAACACGGAGAACAACAACATTTAATTGTGATGTAAACATTAATATAGGAAGTAACTCAGGTACGGTCATCATTTTTAGAGGTAGGCTATTGTCATGATAATTGAAACTAAAGGCCTTTAAATTAATATAGCGTCACTTCATTTGGAACTCGCTAGAGGCGCTTTCCATTAGACAGTACACGTATAGCCACAACCCAATAGAATAGCCTTCAAGCGCTTAATAAGGAAACCTTGAAGAAGAAAGCCAAGGTGAGCACACTGCAGACAACTTATTCCAGACTTATCATCGCGACATCGGTTGAACATCTTTGCCACACTGCTGACTCACGCCTCTTCTCTGCGGTCTTGGGAAACCCGGGCATATACTCCATGGGCTACTCCCCCCTCCTCCAAAAAAGCTGCTCCCCTACTCCCTGCGCCCGAAATTACATGACTGTTTTATTCCACAAGCGGAAGATCTCACACGCAGATCGTTTGTAATAAGAATGTTATACTTTGTATAAATGCATGTACACCAAAGTGCGGATATGCAATTGGTTAAATAAAGAATATACTTACTTACTTACTTACTTATTCCTATGCAGGACAGTGGATATAATTATTGATTTGTTCCTTTGTACGCATGCAGGTTTGGTATGTAGGCTAATGTGTGAGTCTGCGGCGTAAGACAAGTGTAGACGAGGATCGTTGAACGAAGTGCTCTCAGCTCGAACCCACAGTCGTTGGATTACAGATCCAACGCGCTACCGAATAGAAATTGTGACGCAAGCATCATATTATCACAGAAACGTAATTATATGCGAATGGCATTATTCCCAAGGTATCATTCAAAGGTTTAAAATACCTCTACACCACCGTGGGGCGCGGTGGTGTAGAGCTATTTTCGGTGCCTTGCAGCCGGAGGGTTGCGGGTTCGAATCCACCTCAAGGGGGTATATTTGGTGCCTTGCAGCCGGAGGGTTGCGGGTTCGAATACACCTCAAGCCGCCGCGTAGGGACCCTGGGCAAGTCCTTCACTCGCAATTGCTCATGCGCTTCGGCGTGAAACTCCGATTCAGTGTCCGCGCTGTAGTCGGGAGCGCCTCTGAGTAGAAATCTTGAAGGGGCGCTATATAAATATCTGAAATGAATGAATGAATGAATGAATAAAACAAAGTAAATAAGTTGAAAAAGATAACAATCTGGCATCTGTGATAAATCCCTCTGTTACGCCACAGCGCTCATGAATAAGCTGGTGCCCTGCGCTTAGCTTTTAAGCAGTATTTTCTAGATGACGATTATTATTGGATCCACGCCTCACTAAAGGCTTACTGGCACATATAGTACAAAAGGAAAGACAACTGTATGTCTGCAGTTTCAATGAAATTTCGTTCTCCACAATGCAAAGCACAATGTAAATAGTGCAAAACGAGGTGAAACTGTCAACATAGAAATTGTATCAATGAACAATTAGGTCCATATCTAATGGAGAAAATTCGTTTATTAAATGGTCTCTGGCGGCTAATGCAATGCTGTTACGGATAGTGCAAGACAAAACAGAAGCTCATTATGCATTCAGGCTTGACTGCGTGCGCTCTACTCAAATATATTATGGATCAAAAAATAATAGTATAGCCATCCGCAGAGATTTCATGAAAACAGTGCCTTAAAAGTTAATAACATTCTCTGTGGTGTCAGGGCAGTGGAAATGTATGTGCTTGCGTTGAAAAACTAAGCTTGTTTTATCCTCATGTAACTGTACTTAAATTGTGTGGGAGCACCAAAGCCAAAACTCCAGAAAAATCCACACGGTCCGACTCCATTCAAGGCTACCGAAATGGACCCTATGCTTGTTGTGCACGAGTACCACCATCCACCTTTGCACTGCATGGCCTGCTCTGCGCAACAACATGGCTGATTGTTCACGTCCTTTGTCGAGAATTTATATTTTCGGCTTGTTGATCCAAACGGATCATAGCTTCCAGTGGCGCCAGACGCGAGGTACGTATAGCCATCGCTCTCACTGTCCACTACATGTTGGTTATAGGGAATAGTATACGCTACTCCCAATTCATCTTTCACATCGAAGCAGAGTTTCCAAGTGTTTCCATTGTTCGTCATTCGGTGGAGATTTTCAAATCCCAACCAGTATCCGCCATTAGAATCGCTGAATCCATACTTGTAGGCAGACCATGGCTGATCCAGACCGTATCCTTGGTTGGCCTGAACCAGAATGCTGGGCGTTCCTGTAGACAAGAAATAGCTTAAAACATGATAGGTTCAAATGCGTAACAAGCACAACAGCTTGTATTACCCCATAAAGGCCTAGCGAAATCGTCTAAATAAAAGGATGACTTTACGTTTGATTAAATAATTACAATAGCTCTAATCATTGGTTCAAACAATACCATTCTGAAATGTCATTGTCTTCTGAGCTTGTACACTTTTTCTCTCTGTCTCCATTCGCGGTCAAATATGAATATCAATCGATACTGCTTTGCAGCTCTTTCCCTTATAACTCGTAGTCGATGGATGGAGAATTAGCCCCATGTCTTCCTGTATCGGCCGAAAGGAACAAAATTCTTACATAGCGCCACCGTTTTGGATATTCTGGACTGCTATCATGATAATGCACCATGGTAACCTATTCAGTTAACGTGCTACGTCAGTGATTATAACTTAATGAGCAGATTCAGTATGACTATCCTGCGCATGGCTGCGCATGGCTTCTCCTCTAGCCCACCTGATCAACGAATCCGTTCAGCAATCCCACGTCCCGGAGCAGTGGAAAATAGCGCTAATCAATCCAGTGCCTAAGGTGCCTAATCCAACGGCCCCATCAGACTACCGACCTCTATCTGTTGTACCGATACTATCGAGAATAACCGAAAGAGCAATAGTGCGCTCCTGTCTCTATCCAGCATTCAATTCATCACCGGTGCGCGAGGAGATGAAGGACCAGTATGCCTTTAGACCAACGGGGTCGACGACTGCAGCTGTCATATCAATTCTTCACCACATCACAGAATTGCTGCGGACAAACGACTTCGTGTGATCATATCAACCGATTATTCTAAGGCTTTCGACACTGTCTGCCACTCCACGCTTGCCGAGAAGCTGAATAGATTAGACATATCTGACCATGTCTATAACTGGATGAACTCAAGAACAGAGGGCACATCACACGTTTTGCCACGGAGCTCTCACTGATTGCCCGCATTAATGCCAGCCTAGTGCAAGGATCTGGAGTCGGCCCATCCTCCTATATAGTTGGAGCATCCGATCTGCATCCTATCCACACTTTCAACATACAGGTCAAGTATGCTGACGACTCCTACTTACTCATAGGTTCATCGCACCTGAGTACTGCCACCGAAGAGTTGCGCACATCACCAACTGGGCTGCAGCGAACAATCTCCGTCTAAACGCCACCAAGACAAGAGAGATGGTAATCTACAAAAAGAGACAGGCAAAACGTGGATCCGTTCCAGAGGTTATTCCAGGCGCAGAAAGAGTCGAGTCTATGAAGATATTGGGTGTCACACTACAGTCGAACCTAGGGATGACGACCCATATAGACAAGATTCTAGCCACAAGTTCCTCTTCATTGTATGCCTTGAGAGTACTCCGCTCGCAGGGACTCCAACCGGCAGCACTTCATGACATCACCATGGCAACAACGGTGGCGCATATCATCTACGCCTCCCCGGCATGGTGGGGTTATACCAGCAAAAAAGACAGAAACAAGATTGACCACCTATTCAAGAGAATGATCCGTTGCGGTTTCCTGCCTGCCACAGCTGAAGGAGCCACTCAACTGTCCTTGAAGTCGGACGATAGGCTCTTTCAAGCTATCATAAGAGAACCTTACCATGTTCTCCGAAATTTACTCCCCCCACCCCGCAATAGTGGACATAACCTCCGAGCAAGGACGCATAACTTCACCTTACCGGAAAAAGACGACCGTAACTACATATCCCGCATTTTATATAAGAATGCCTACTGACTTAGTTATACCGCTCCCTTGGAAGCCCTGAAAATCATGTGACTTGTTGAAGTTGCGTTTTGTCAGCTATTCAATAAACGAGTATTGTATTGTATTGTATTGTATTGTATTGTATTGTATATGTTAACTTAATGAGCAGATTCAGTATGACTATCCTGTGCATGTTAACATTGCACCGCATGCAGCTCAGGAAACATTTTAGAAACTTCTTAAGCCGCATCTGTTTAGACCTGTTGGGTAGTCACGTTTAGCGCCTTCGTGAGTTTCTTGTTATGCGCTATATAAATGGCCATATGCATACATACATACATGTTGTTAGCGAACACGTATGCCTGTTTCATCAAGCAGAGAACTTTGTTTCGGTGAGTGCTGGTAAGTAAAGAGGAAGTCCTGCGATGCACTGGTCACGTCCAGAAAATTATGTATTTATCCAATGCTGTTTCAGAGGCCTTAGAAAATGGAACATGTGCTTAACTAGAGGTCATGGGACATTTCTGTTTTAAGGGGCTGCCGTCAGTGTGATTCTCCTTACAGATATTATTTTAGTTATAGTTACAGTTATAGTTAATGTTTTTTATTTTAGTTATAGTTATAGTTAGTTAGTACTATTTTTATAGTTATAGTTATAGTTAATGGATTTTTAATTTAGTTAATTTTAGTTACTACTTAGTTACAATTATTAAGGCTATAGGCAAAATTGTGCGTATTAACAAGCTGTTTCTCAATTTGCTCAGAGCTTTGAAAGCCTTTAAAGCATGGGCGTATTCAGCTTCATGAATACACGACTTTTCAAAGTAACTGACAAATTGCATAATAAAACATCAATAATTAAAGTTACTGGAACTTGCTGACTAATGATGATACCTGTGTCAATGTAGAAGACAATTTCATATTTTTTACTAATGTTTTTATACAACTACACAGAGAGCAGGAAAGCAATAAATGATTGATTATATATGTACAGTGTGTGCAATCACTCCAGTCATAACAATCAAAAAGCTTCAGAGACATTTTGACTACCAGATTTCTATGACTACTAATTTTGCGATACTGGGCTAGTCAACTTTGGTCTCAATCGCAATAGAAACGTTTACAAAACAGCTAATAATAAAACGCCGCACTATAATTATATATTACTGGGTTAATTCACACATGAACAATTAGGGGCGAACATAGGCTTTTACTTATAGCGCATTTTTATGTTCTCATGTAGGCCTATGTCGAATCGTCCACATTGCACTTTCTATTTTTATTTTTTGTATTAATGAAAATAAAGATTGATTTTCGTTATTGTTATTCTCGTTATAGTTATAGTTAATGATATTTTTAGTTATAGTTATAGTTATCGTTAACGAAATCATTTTATTTTCGTTAACGAACATTTTCGTTATCGTTATCGTTAACGAGAATCACACTGGCTGCCGTGAGGCGATAAGTGTATGTTATACAGAAATCGAGAAAGACCAAGTATTCCCTACTCACCCAGAAAAGCATCACACAAGAGCAAAGCAGGTACAGAAGGTTGTGGCAAAATAGTCGACATTTCAGTTGTTCCAATAGTAGTGCGCCGTGTTGAAACCTTGAACGTCGAAGTTGCAACTGGCAGAATAGTCGACTTCTTAGTGGTTCCAATAGTAGTTCCCAATGTTGAAACTTTGTACGTGGAAGTTGCAACTGGCAGAATAGTCGACTTCTTCGTGGTTCCACTAGTAGTTCCCTTTGTTGAAACTTTGTACGTAGAAGTGGCAGCTGGAAGAATAGTCGACTTCATAGTGGTTCCAGCAGTAGTCCCCAGTGTTGAAACTGTGTACGTCGAAGTGGCAACTGATGATGTGGTTGAGGTCAAGGGTGGGGTTGAGGTTGATATGGCTGAGGTTAAGGATGGAGTTGAGGTTGATGTGGTTGAGGTTAAGGATGGAGTTGAGGTTGATGTGGTTGAGGTCAAGGATGGGGTTGAGATTGATGTGGTTGAGGTCAAGGATGGAGTGAGGTTGATGTGGTTGAGGTCGAGGATGGGGTTGAGGTTGATGTGGTTGTTAAGGGGGTTGAAGTGGTGGTTGAGGTTGATGGAGTGGTTGAGGGTTGAGGCTAGGATGGTTGAGATTGATGTGGTTGAGGTTAAAGATTGGGTTGAGGATTGGGAAGGTTAAGGCTGGAGTTGAGGTTGATGTGGTTGAGGTCAAGGATGGGGTTGAGGTTGATGTGGTTGAGGTCAAGGATGGAGTTGAGGTTGAAGTGGTTGAGGTTAAGAATGGAGTTGAGGTTGATGTGGTTGAGGTCAAGGATGGGGTTGAGATTGATGTGGTTGAGGTTAAGGATGGTGGTTGAGGTTGATGTGGTTGAGGTTAAGAATGGAGTTGAGGTTGATGTGGTTGAGGTCGAGGATGGGGTTGAGGTTGATGTGGTTGAGGTTAAAGATGGGGTTGAAGTTGATGTGGTTGAGGTTAAGAATGGAGTTAAGGTTGATGTGGTTGAGGTCAAGGATGGGGTTGAGATTGATGTGGTTGAGGTCAAGGATGGAGTTGAGGTTGATGTGGTTGAGGTCAAGAATGGGGTTGAGATTGATGTGGTTGAGGTTAAGGATGGAGTTGAGGTTGATGTGGTTGAGGTTAAGGATGGGGTTGAGATTGATGTGGTTGAGGTCAAGGATGGAGTTGAGGTTGATGTGGTTGAGGTCGAGGATGGGGTTGAGGTTGATGTGGTTGAGGTTAAAGATGGGGTTGAAGTTGATGTGGTTGAGGTTAAGAATGGAGTTAAGGTTGATGTGGTTGAGGCTAAGGATAAGGTTGAGATTGATGTGGTTGAGGTTAAAGATTGGGTTGAGATTGATTGGGATGAGGTTAAGGCTGGACTTGAGGTTGATGTGGCTGAGGTCAAGGATGGGGTTAAGGTTGATGTGGTTGAGGTCAAGGATGGAGTTGAGGTTGAAGTGGTTGAGGTCGAGGATGGGGTTGAGGTTGATGTGGCTGAGGTCAAGGATGGGGTTGAGGTTGATGTGGTTGAGGTCAAGGATGGGGTTGAGGTTGATATGGTTGAGGTTAAGGATGAGGCTGAGGTTGATGTGGTTGAGGTTGAAGATGGGGTTGCTGTTGATGTGATTGAGATCAAGGATGGGGATGAGGTTGATGTTATTAAGGTTAAGGATGGAGTTCTTGCTGTGGTTGCGGCTAGGGATGAAGTTGAGTTTGTGGATGGGGTTGAGGTTGATGTAGTTGAGGTTAAAGATGAGGTTGGGGTTGATGTGGCTGAGATCGAGGATGGAGTTGAGGTTGATGTGGCTGAGATTAGGGTTGTGGTTGAGGTTGGTGTTGCAGAGTTTAAGGTTGGGGTTGAGATTGATGTGGTTGAGGTTAAGGATGGAGTTGAGGTTGATGTAGCTGAGGTTAAGGATTGCGCTGAAGTTAATGACGAGGTTGACCGCACTGGGTTAGGTGTCGACTCTTCCGAGTTGACAGCGATCTCACTTGTATCCAGCAATGTAGGTGCTGCTGTTGCTGTTGCCATGGACAAAAAATTTACAATAAACATTTAGTTTTCAACACACAGTTTACTGTCGTTTAATGAATATTCCTTTAGTTCATCCGTACTGAATTTTATAGTATCAAGTACTGTAGCCTCACTTTTTAACACTCATTTCAAATCGGGTCTAATATACGACAAAAGCAATGGAACATCGGGTGCACGGCCCGTAGGTTTAAGATGCTCTTCAAAAGTATACTCGGAAGCAAACATGCTAACAACTCTTTCAGGACCCTACAAAAATTCACGACACCAAACTATATTCCGCCCTCGCATATTATCATTAGATCTTATGGCTTGTTATTTCCGGAGTCCACAGCGAATCGTTCCGCGCTGAATTGTCCTAGGATCGGATTTTCATACTGGCAGAAAAAGCGATGACTTAATTTAGCGGGACTTGTGCCCCTTTTGGGTCTCCCTTGTTCCCTAGCCAATGCAACGATATGTAATAGTGAAGTTATAATTGTTGTTAATTGTTATAATTATGCATCGTGCTTCTGGAAATAAAAAGTTTGTCAGTTGTCAGCATTAATGCATGCAGGGTGGTCCTTATTTTTAAACTTTAGTTCCACCGTCCCACCCTCCAAATGGTTCTTCCTTGGTAGAAACTAATTGTTATAAAATTTCTTTAATATTGGTCAATGTTTAGGGTATGCTCAATCCACTTGAAATGTTTGCTTATTTTTTGCAATCGCACAAACAAAAGGCATCCGATATGATTATGATCAATCATTCAAGTGCAGTAGGGATATCCAGAAAAATGATACATTGCAAAAACCAACCATTCCCTATTTTTTCCCATTATTCTATTCATGTATTGTCTCGAAATATTTTTTACAGATTTAAAAATGGTATCCTGAGGTTCCTCAGGCCTCCGAACATACCCTACTGAAACTCCCAGAACTGAAGGCGCCCATGCTTTTGTCTTGGGACTTGTGGTCGATTTACTCTTTTTATCACAAAAATTAACGAGGAGTCCAACTTGGATGAACTTTTTAATGTTTTTTTGTCTCAATGAGAGCTATATTCCGATAAAATATAATGCTAAGTTCAAGGTCATTCAAGGTCATTTAAAGGTCATAAGAAACTAAATCTATAAAAATCAAGAATGGGGATCAGATCTCAGGCAATAATTGTTGAAATTGGTTAATTCTTTCTTGTATTTCTCGTCTTGATAAGCACTACCTGTGATAGGAAACAAGGAGACCAAATGTAAGACGATCAAAAGTTATTTTAAGGACAAAAAGGTCAATTTTATAGAAAATTGATCTGAAATTGACCTTTGTACTTAAAATAACTTTTGATCGTCTTTCATTTTGGTATTATTAAGCATTTCAGCAAAGAAAAAACAAAGATATGAAAAATTGAATAGATTGCACTTTACATCTGAGTTATAGTATATTCTTTAGCCTTGAGCCCCATGTACTTATTGGGATAGACACTTTTTTAACCATTTTTCGCATAGTTATACTTTTGTATAGCAGTTGAGAAGTGGATTGAGCATACCCTGAATGTGCACCAATCACAACCATTTTGGCAGCAATAAGTTTCTACTGAGTATCAGATGAGAGGGTGGGAGCCAGTAAAATATTTAAAAAATCTTTTTATGGTGCTCGACTTAATGCATGCATACTAGTATTGCATAAATAGCT
Organism: Aporrectodea caliginosa; assembly: GCA_020284085.1. NCBI lineage: Eukaryota > Metazoa > Annelida > Clitellata > Crassiclitellata > Lumbricidae > Aporrectodea > Aporrectodea caliginosa. The sequence goes on along the minus strand of JACEVL010000416.1, from coordinate 173,828 downwards.
ACATTCACGCATGCATAAATGCACGCAAAAAGACATGCATACGTAAAAACATGGCGTACCTGCAGCTTGACAACTCAGAAGACCAGCAACCTATGAAAATAAGAAGACACCTTAGCATTAAATGCACAATTCACCAGTAATAGTAATGCAATACATCGTCTTGTTTCTAACATATTTATTCCAGAAATCCATTTTCTTTTACACTCGTGACTAGTAACCTCATTAAGGAACTTGCCGACCTCAGCATGGTTAATTTTCTTGTTGACTTTTAAACGTTCTTGTCATAGTACTATGTACCACTGAAAGCTAATTTTGGGTCCTCTTGTGCTGCGCCCATGCAGGGACGGTTGCCCCTCTGCCCCCTTCGTGACGCCACTGCCCGAGGGACAAGGTATAGTTCCCATCTGTCAATTGTAGGCTTAACAATGAATATGCTAAGTCATAATGAGAGAGAGAGGTCACGGATAGTGCCAACATACAAAAAGCAGAAAGAAACATAAGGCAAGGAATAGCTTATGTCACATTGCATGATGTTATAAAAGTATAGGCCATACGAGATAGTTTTCTGGCGTTCACTTATGGGTGCTGGTCACTGTGGTCAGTGATATTTCTACACGAGGGTTAGGCCTACTGGCGCTCCCCCAAGGCCTGTGGGCGGGGACAGCTACCCCTCTGTCTTCCACCCTTGTTGGGGCACTAGTCTCAACGAAGTAGAAGCGCAGATCCAAAACATGCTGGGCTAGCAAGGTGCATACACGGGGACCTTCAATGTATGTATGTTTTATGTTTTGAACACTTGTTATAGCGCCCCTACCAGATTGCCCATTCAGAGGCGCTCCCGACTTGCGGACGCTGAATCGGAGTTTCACGCCGAAGCGCATGAGCAATTGCGAGTGAAGGACTTGCCCAGGATCCCTACTACGGCGGCATGAGGTGGATTCGAACCCGCAACCCTCCGGCTGCAAGGCACCGAACATACCCCTAAACCACCGCGCCCCACGTAGAGGAGGGCGGGGCAAGAGCGGCCCCTTAAGGATTTAATCTAAATATCTACTAGCAGGTGAAAATATTGAAACAACGGACTATACCCTGTTATAGGCCATTGAAGTGGCTCTGAAGAGTATACAAATTATTTCAAAAAAATACATGTCATTCTTTGGTATTTAACATTTTATGCAGGCCTTTAAAAAGCCACTCTTGCCCCACCGGTGGGGCAAGAGTGGCATGAACGGCCAGTCAATATGGAAGCAATGTCGTTATTCTTTTTCCCATGTTATTTATCATCCAGCGGTCACACTCTTGGCTGTAAAAAACCTTTAACGCTCTAAAGACAGTGTGATCTAGAGGCTGGAGTTTGCTGCTGGTGTGGGGAGGCAGAGTTAATAGTATAATCCCGTTTGCTCTTGCTCTTTTAAATCGCTTCAAGGGATTTATGACTGACGTGATTGTCGAGTACAAGGAAGACCTTCTGCTCCTTGGTTGGTCATGTTCAATGAAATGGTCCAAATATTGACTGAACAACGTGCTGTCTATCCATCCATATCCTGAGCAGTACCCAACAGTTCCGGAAAGAGCATCATGCAACAAGCGATCACTCATTCGCTGCCTTGGGAAAATCATGGCTGGCGGAATAAACTGACCCGTAGCACTAACAGCAGCTACAATTGTGACAGTGCGACCCTTCTCTCCACTTGCAATTCTGCCAAGGTCAGAAGTGAACATTCCATAGAAGATTCCTTCCATTTCCACTACACGTTGCCTCAACTGACTTTCCATTTCGTCTGTAAAAATTCGTTTGAATCGACCCAGATTTGTTGGTTGTGATAAATCGAATGACTTTAAACGCTTTTGTATGGTCGCTCTAGGAATTCTAAATTCTTTAGACGCTGCTCACAGGGACATTTCTTTATTTTTGACACGTTGCAAATTCTCAGATGGATATCTTCCACGCTCGCTTTTCCGTTTATAATGTCTAACCATGTTCGAAAACGAGACTAAACAAATTAACAAATGTGAAAATAGACCCCTATAACAATTAATAAATGGAAGACAAAACTTTTATTTAGTACGGCCTTATGATGGGGCAAGAGTGGCTCGATGGGGCAAGTAGAATAGCCGAGGCCACTCTTGCCTCATACTGCCACGGCTACTCTTGCCCCATTGCTGTACCAATTACATTTTAAAATAATTACTAGTGACATCTTGCGAATTCACTGAAACTAATATGCGCATTCAATGCTCTTGTTATGTCTTCGCAACAAAAACCTATCGAAAAATTTCGTATAGCATTGATTTTTTCCTAAATTATTCCTAACCATTCCGATTTATTCAGATATTAGGAAAATCAGAAATTCCTTACTTTCTTATAGAGTTTTGCAAGTAAATCGGACAAATTTTATGTCGTTCGAAGCGGCCGATAAATGTCTTTCAACGTGGCGTAGTTTAATCTCTACGCATGCGCAATGTTTTATGATAGGCTTCCGGTTATTCTTGCCCCGCAGGCCGCTGTTGCCCCGCTCTCCTCCCTACTCCACGTTTATATTGTATGTATGTAGTATGTATGTATGTATGTATGTATATATGGCCATTTATATAGCGCCTTACAAGAAACTCACGAAGGCGCTATATATATGCGACCGAGTCACCCGCAGTAAAGGTCCGCGAAATTAATCTCTGATAAACCGACCGACCGGGAATCGAACCCGGGCCGCCTGCGTGGAGAGCGGGCTACCAACCCCTCGGCCACTCAGGATCTCTGAATGGTGCGCCACCCCCATGAAGGATCTCATACGATAACTTCATTGAAAAATAAGCAAGGTCGAAGTCATAGAAAACCGTGTAAATGTAGGCTACATTTGCATTACTTTAGGGTTTTAGAGCATACTTTGGTTGGCTTGCAATGGAGACGCATGATTGGGTACAATATCCTCTACAGTCATACATGATTTCCCGATTGTCATGGGTGGGCGTATAGCACATATTATGCAGTGTATCTAGCGCAGTGTACTTAGTAATGATGACTTACACTATATAAATATTCATATGATAATAATAATAACAACAATAATTATAATAGAAAACCGTCTTCAATCGTGCCTGCATTGTGACAAGTTTGCCTAATAAGAGACGTCCTCTGTGTTCTAAAATAATCAAGTCATCATAATCTCCAGTGCACGAAAAACGGTCAGAGGTTAATAATGTGCGTTATTACGATGTGTCATCATATTTCCAAGTCCTGTATAATATGTCGGGCCTACCACTGAGAAATATATAATATGCACAATCAGGGCCGCATTAAGGGGGTGCTAAGGGTGCTGCAGCACCCGGGTCCGAAGTTTTGAGGGGTCCGCATTTTCGGAAGTGAAAATTTTTTTTAATGTGCTTGTTATTAACTTACTGGTAAATCTAGCGAAAGTGCTGCAACATAAATAAATACGAAGTAATTATTAATTTAATTACTTATAGTTAATATTCACTAATAAGACATTATAAATATGTGCGTGGTGGACTGGTAATTACACTGAATCACAGCACCCGGACCCGCACTAGCCTTCATGCGGCCCTATGCACAATAATTGTGCATATTATATATTTCTCAGTGGTAGGCCCAACGGTCCGGAATGGGCTGCCCTTGGAATTGCGCCTGATTCCCAGAACGCTGTCTGACACTATCTATATGCTAACCTAAAAATGTTCCTTTTGGCCGTGCTGGAGTCGGGAGTACCTCTGAGTAGTGCCCTTGAAGAGGTGCCATATAAATCCTCTGAATGAATGAGTCAATGGATGAATAAATAAATGAATGAATGAATGAATGAATATAACAGTTGTTTTACCGTCGCATTTTAAAGTTTTTGGCTACTATGAATGGGCCGTGACTACTAACCTAACTAAGATTTAGGATCTTACTTACCTCAGCATGGTAACATCCCGTCACTACTGCACAGTTGGATGGGGTGAAGTGAAAGAATTCACAGGTCCTGGTATTCCTTCGGTAGTTGTAGTTAGTACAATCGGAGTCTTGAAGACAGTGCAAGGCACACAGAGCCCCAGGAGCCACGCAGGAATCCGAGGCTGATAACAACGGAGACAACTGGTCGAGAGGAATCACAAGCGATGGTTCATCGATTGCACACCTCACTATTCCGTTGTCATTTTGGGTTTTCTCAAACGCAACTACGACGTTTCTCCATAAACTTCCAAAGCTGGAAGATATGAAGAAGAAAATTATGCACCGATATTTCATGATTGCGTTTATAGGTCTACTGATGTCCCCTAAATACTTGGATATAGAGAGCTATTCCTTCGCTTGATCTCGATATTTATTTCAGTAAGCGAATAACTTATACCAATTAACAATTATGGGTCTACTGAGTGTCTTATGTTTCGCTTTTAGCTTATCTAATGAAACGTTTCATGAATCGAAGTCAAGACTCCAAGAATTGCGTGCAGCGTTGGAGAAAACGGCTTTCAACTGAACTTAGCGCAGTCACGTGTCTTGATTGGCAGATAAAGGCACGCAAGCATGGATACGTTATTGCAATATATATTGCAATATACGTTATGGCTTCCGTAGCATAGTCATAGAATGGGTGTGTTGAGCTAGTCCCCGGTGTCGCCGCCATCCACCGCCGCCGCCAACCGCTATGTCCTCAAGTCGCAACCAATCGCTACGCTATCGACTGCTAGTGCTTTGTTCACTTAATATTTCAAGAGTGCGACAAAAGCCTTAATGCATCAGCAGCAGGACAGGAGCAAAACTTACTTACGAGGTCCATGTCAAAGAGCAACAGATATAGCAGTGTAACAATAAGTCGATATCAGATCGCCAGTTATTTACTTACTACCGTTCTGATTACCTACTTATTACTTTACTAGCTATACTTACTACCAACACTCAGATTCTGTCACGTTACTTGACGTCACGCACTTCTTTCGTAGAAAATGGCGTTTATTAAATGCAAACGTCTCGTTAAAACTTGCCCTGGGTCTCACTTGACTGTATAGCTGACTGCTTTTGTCCCCTAATGATTTAACTATTTAACACTTCTTTCTATTGTAACTGGTTGTAACTGCCAGCCTGTCAGAAAATAAAACGAATATATATATATATATATATATATATATAAAAGTCAGTGGATAAGCATGTGACTTAGTCGACTGAGTCGCTAAGTCGACTGAGTCGTTAAGTAAAGTCACTAACTCTCTAAGTCAGTCGCGAACTCCTTAGTTAGCGACTCCGGGGACTATACGATGAGTAGTATAAGTTGTACACCGTCTGGATACTTTGGCGGGAAATTCCAACAATTTATAAGGGACCTGTGTGTTTTTTTATTTTTATTATTATTATTAAATAAATTTATAACGCGCGCAAGGTCACACCGAAATGTGAATCTGAGGCGCGGATAGTCAGCCGCCAGGTGAAGATGCACTTAAATTTCTAAATCCTTGAAAGCCAAGGAGAAATAGTGAGTTTTGAACCGCTTTTTGAAGGAAGGAAGTGAAGTTGAGCTACGAAGAGAAAGTGGTAGTCGATTCCATTTTTTTGGAGCAGAGGCGTGGAATGCACGAGAGCCCATAACTGTTCTGCATCGTGGCTCAGCTAGAAGACCTGTACTTGATGATCTCAGGCAACGAGGAGGGATGTAAGGAGTTAGTAGTGCATGAATATAGGTAGGTGTGCTGGTGCTGAGGGCTTTGTAGGTCACACAGGCCAATTTAAATTTTATTCTGAATTCAACAGGAAGCCAATGCAGCTCGTGGAGTAGGACTGAGGAGCATGTTCGTAGTGGGACACGCATCACTACACGAGCTAAGGAGTTTTGGATTCGTTGCAGCCTTTTGAGTTCAAGGTTTGAGACGCCCACAAAAAGGGAATTGGCATAATCAAGACGAGAGGATACAAGTGAACAGGCTATAGTTTGAGACATATTCTTAGTTAGAGCCGACCTGATGTGACGTATTGCCCTGATGTGATAGAAACAAGATTTACAGAGGTTTGTTATGTGTGGTCGGAATGTGAGCTTACTGTCCAGAGTTACCCCAAGTGTTTTGACAATATCTAAAAGAGACACAGCAGTGCCTGCGAGGTCGACACTAGAAAGTGAAGGGAAAGAACGCAGGCGTTGGCCTGAACCGAACAGAATTGCCTCAGACTTGTTTGGGTTTATGGCCAAACCATTGAAACAGAACCATGCATACATAGATGAGAGGCACTCTTCAAGTTTTAGTTTACCAGACTGGTCAGTGTGTGACAGAGCAATATGTAGCTGAGTATCATCCGCGTATACTGTTGTAATTGGATTCCAAAGTGCTTAGCTATATGACTGATTGGGGAAGTAAAGACTGTAAATAATAAATAAAAGAGGACAGATCCTTGTGGTACTCCAGAAGTACAAAGAGTGGGCTCAGACCGAGCGGTACCGATGCCTACCTGCTGACTACGGTCACCCAGGTAAGAAGCTAACCAATTTAAGGCAGTCCCAGATACACCGAAGCTTTTGGTTAGTCTTGAAAGAAGTAGCTGGTGGTCTACGGTGTCGAAGGCTGCACTGAGGTCAAGACATACTGAGAGGCAGGCTTTACCATTGTCAACACAGGAGAAGATATTATCCAGTGTAGAGACAAGAGCAGTTTCAGTGGAATAGCCTTCGCGGTAAGCTGACTGATAAGGGCTGAAGTTAGGTGAAGAAGTGATGTGTTTCTTGATACGTGTAAGAAAAAGACGTTCAATGATCTTGGAAATGTTATTGAGGTTAGAGATAGGTCTAAAGTTAGAAAGGTTGCTGGTGTCAAGGTCGGGTTTTTTGAGTAAAGGCGTGACTAGAGCAGATTTGAAGCATGACGGAAAACACCCTTCAGCAAAAGACAGGTTGGCCAAGTGTGCAATAAGGTGGGAGAAAACATCAGAACAAGAGACAATAAGTGGTGTAGGTATGAAGTCCATTGGGGATGATTTAGGGACCATGCTCTTGAGAAGATTAAATACTTCAAAGTAGGTGACAGGTGGTAAGTCATCAAAGGCGGAGCCAGAGAAGTCAGAGTCGAGCAGCAGGTCATTCCATACTAAATTGGCAGCACATCTAGCAATTTTACATTTAAGATCGTTAATTTTGTTTACAAAAAATGCAGCAAATTTAGAACACAGATTCTGATTCTCAGGGTCAGAGCGTTGGCAGTTTGATGTTGATGCATGGTTAGACTAGATTTGCTGGTTGGTCCTGTCTCAAAATTATGATCTAGTCCTGACAGATGTGGAGGATTGGCGCTTGAAGTCAAGATCCCGGAAAATAAGGTTTGAAAGCAATCTTAAGAGATAGATAAGGAAAGAAGCTGAAGAGGCGCAGAGACAGACCCAGAAGGAAGAACATGAATTTGGGCTGTTTAATTCACGTCAAGTTGCAGCTGCGGCTAGGAAAGCCGAGGCGGAAGGAGAATGAATACTGAGAAGAGAAAGTTAATAGTTGAGACTGAAGTTGGAAAAGCAGAGAAAACAGGATAGACAATTCCAGGTTGATTTGGAAATTGAGACACAATATGCAGTAGCCTATGAGTTGAAATTGAGACAGTTGTATGGAGTCAAAATGTAGGCAGGACCTGCCACGTAAACAGATAGGTTCAGGCTAGTGTCTATGGCAGAACGCCTGTCAACGTTTTGAGGAGTTTAACCTGGAGTATTTTCTGTTGTCCTTCGAGAAAGCCACGACAATTCACAAATTGTTTTTCCAGCTCCTCTGGTAATCTTTCTCTGCCCTTATCAATAAGCCATCGCATGTACTACATGGACAGCTGTCCAAGATAGAACATACCTCATTCATTCTGTGCCCAAGAGCCCATAGTAGAGTAATACCGCAAGCAGACAGTTTGTCACTCAAAACATTAATAATGCTGATGATAGACGCGAGTGTTTAACATCGAGGATAGTTGGCCCACCAAATCTTTTATGATATGTTATAAGTTCACCAAATACATAAAATTTAATGTGATTCTCGTGTACACCAAAATGAGGTTGGAAATTGGCATAATAAAGGATATACTTACTTACATAGTTTACTCTGATCAAGCCTAAAACTAGAACTGTCCTTGGTGTACGAGCTTTAGCGGTTGCAGGACCTAGATCTCTGCCCGTTCTGCTCGGTTGTTAATGCCATTTCGTTCCCGACTTAAGACATGTTACTAAATTTCTTTATCCACTGTAGGCTGCCTTCTCTGATATTGACATGAATACGGTTTGGTTTTCGTGCGCCATCGGTTGATGCCTTGTGAACAAGACAACGGCGCGATTTAGATTACTAATTAAACTCACAATATTCATGTTGCTCGATGTTCATTGCAGAGGGTGCTCGATAGTGTAGTGGTTAGCGCGCTGCACTCTCAATCGAGAGGTCGGCAGTTCAAATCCCCGCGAGGGCAGAAAATTTGGGTCGAGATTTCTGTTCCACCAGCACCACTGTATAATGAGTACACTGATCGTACACTGTCAGTGGGAAGATGAGACGATGAGGGAAATGACTGGCCACCCGTCATCACATGCCGAGGCTAAGAAGATGAAGTCGCTAACACTTCATCCCCATGGCTGCCTCAGGACTTGCTTAAGGGACTGCTCTTCTTCTCTTCTTCTTCTTCTTCTTCGAAGTTAATATCAAACAACACAATAATTATAACAGCAATTTCATCTGAGTGATTCTTCTCAATTCTGCTGTCGTCATACTTCGGTGCAATTCTATGACGATAAAATGACTTTTCTCTACGAGGCAGCGTTTCTGTGGCGCTGAGAAATATCGTCTTTTGATATTTACATTTGCTTGTAATTTATTATTGAGTTGTTGGTA
>JACEVL010000416.1:110000-162500 GCA_020284085.1 Aporrectodea caliginosa | reverse complement strand
TGACTCAGCGTCAACCCATCCGTAGATTGCGGCGCTTAATAAATACAAAAATATGGCAAAGTGCATCGAGTGTGGAACTATCTTCCATCAGAATTCAGCGTTTGTTGCATGCCTCTATTCTCCTGTTATTCACCAACCATCCGTCTGTTATTTCAGCATGCACGATATCGACTTTGTAACTGTATTGTATTAAGAAAATGCCTACGGTGTACTTATGAGAGTAAAGAAATACGCGCGCGCATATTGTAGAATAGAATAACAATTGCATCCGTTCTGTGGTACATTGTTCTCCAAGTCTTTCATGTCTGCGCCAGCAATAATGCAGCGTCAGATGAATTGAAATTGATTATTTTCAGCTCATGGAACGGTTGGATTGCTATTGTCGTGTTCATCCTAAAAGTCCTCCAACCGCAGGAACAAGTGTATTGGTAATACCTGACAGAAGAAGAGTATATTGAATGAGCGTCTAGTTTGCCTCCCTTTTCCTAGCTGTGGCCTCAGACAATTCACTAACGTTGCATGCCGATCTGAATGCCCACACAACCGTTGAGATGTCGTTCAATATTATGCAACAATTGCAACATAGTGTCTACGAGGAGCATTGATCCATGGTTAGACTACCACTCTGGCTTTAAGGGCGGTGCCTCTTAATTACTGATAAATGAAGACTACATTAAATGTGCGCTATTCTCTGGTTATTCTCTGTGCTGCCAGCTTTCTGACATTAGATTATATATAAGAAAAGGTGTGCTTATCAGAAGGTTCTATTCTCTTCGTCTATGGCATTATTTAGTCATTGGCTTTGTACCTTCCATAAACAGCTCAATAGTTGCTATCAACAGACGTTACCTTGACCCAAGTTGCTTCAGCAACTCTCAACATGGTGTCAGCTGTCAAATCTGGATGGGAATCCGTTTGCTATGCTCCACATAATGTCTGACCTTTTCCAATGGTGAATCCTTCCAGTTACTCGTGCATACTTTTGCTTGCTGAGGTAATTGCTGTTCTTAATTAAACTTAACATCATTTATGCCAGCGTATGCAGCGCTTCTAAGAGGCACTTAAAGCCAGTTACATTGGAATGTATCAATGACTAAATAACTAACTGACTGAGTGATTGTGTGCATTCGCCAGCATTTCCTTCACATATTCAGGTCGAGAACTGCACAGTAATTAAGAGAGTCAGGGATTGGAAAGCTTAGGTTAACATAGGTCAAGGAAAACAGTGTTTTACTCACTGGCTCATTGGTTCATCACAGAAAACGATGAGCAATTACATGTACTGTAGATATTGCGTAAGTTCAATAAACCCCGTTAAGCGACCATAATCAAATTCCAATCAGAAGATACTTCCACAGTTAAAGTTCTGCAGAACAGAAAACCCTACATTCAGATACAATATAAGTACAGCCAGCTTTGAATTAGACAGCTTGGTCTGGCAGGATTGATACTGACAGATAGGCAAACTAGGTGTATGACTTACTGAAAGCTTTCGTCCCCAGCGAACCCATTTAGTTGTAGGCGGTAAAGAGAGTTGGGAGGATCAATTGATCAGTCCGGTAACACACAAAAGCAGCCCAAGAAGCACATTTTCTTGAAAGGAGGCTTTAAGCTGAGACAAAATGACTTGACTATGGCTAGTCTGCCTCTCGAGCAGGACATCTTGATTTCCGCTAGAACTCTCGGCTATACAGATTCTCTTATAAAATATTAAGTAGCCCAGTTTCTGGTAAACAGGCTCTAACGAAATTCCTAAATCTCACTTGCTAGGTCACTTACAAGTAGGATAAAAGGAAACCAACTATTTATTAGAATGAAATAGTCTTTATTAATTGAAAAAATGTGCATAACGAAATGTTCGGACATAGAGATTAAAAACTGTGTATGCCGTATACATTTATAACTTTAATAAATTCCGCGATTGTTTGATAGTTCAATGAATAGGTAAATTCAACAAAAGAACGTCATCATTATGACTTTAATGGGTCTGGAACTCTGGATGTCAATCTACAGAGGACCGTACTCACAAAGAGGACAGAAATGAAGATTACAATCGCCGTCCACACCTTTGTAATTAAACGCTGATGGCTGAAACATACACACTTCCTTTTGAGTAAAGCAGTTGGGTTCACCAGACCTCCAAAACGCGTAGTTGCCTCCAATTGTTGTGTATGAAGTTGGTTTCCATACGAAAGGAGAATATGTGTTATTGCAGCTGGTCGGGTCTTTGCGCTGGTAGCTCGTCCAAATCACGTTACCACCCATATATCCGGTTGAATCTGAGCATACAATGTCCACTAGAACGGAACGAAAACTATCTTACATCGTTGCAAATAATTATAAAACGTTAAAATGCCGTGAAATAGCATAAATTGCAATAATCTGCGGGCTTAATAGTGCTATAAAATTTGTGAAAGATTCCATATTTGAATATGAATCTTTATTGTCAGAATTCACACAAATTACACGACGTCTTGAAACTGAGTATTGGTGCAACTTATGTGACGATCGTAGTCGACTTCCTCGTCTTAGTCATCGTCCTCGTCCTTGTAGCCCCCTGTCACAGTGTCACACTCTGTCCCCTCCTTGTCCCATGCCTGTCCACGCCTTGTCCCCTCTTGTCCCCTCTTGTCACGCCTTGTCTCACCTGTCACGTGCCGTGTTTTGTCCCCATTGGCTTGTCCCTGTCCTGTCACATGCTCTGCCTTGTCCCGTGTGGCTTGTCCCGCTGTGACGTCATTGATCGATCAAACTATATAAAAAGGAGAGAACTCAGAGAAGCAATAACACAGAAACAGAGATAAGGTGATACAGAGATAAGGTGATAATGAGATAAGGTGACACAGAGATAAGGTGATACAGAGATAAGGTGATACAGAGATAAGGTGATACAGAGATAAGGTGATACAGAGATAAGGTGATACAGAGATAAGGCGATACAGAGATAAGGCGATGCAGAGATAAGGTGATACAGAGATAAGGCGATACAGAGATAAGGTGATACTGTGAAACGGAGAAACGGAGAAACGGAGATACGGCAGTACAGACGTGCAGTGCAGTACAGAATCGACGCGAGGTAAACAGTCGTCGTCAAACAGTCAGAGGTCGTCATCGTATAGGGCCTAGTTGTTGCTGGTGAATCGTCGTTGAATCGTCGGTCCGACAGTTGCCGAATCGTCGATAGTGATACTGATCGTCGGTCGCACCGTCGAGAACTGTCTGATCGTTTTGTCAGTGCCTTGATTCCTTCAGATCTCTTCAACCTAAGACTCTTCAATTTCAAGTTGCTTACCGACCGTAACCCAACTGCTGATTTATCTGATCAACCGGAATTCAACTTGGCTTCTCCAACGGATTCTGACCTTGCCTTACGATTTCACTTGAAGCGACCAGTGATTGATGCCTTCGCCATTTCCATTTTGACATCGGCGCTACTGAAATAACTAATTTAGACTAGATTAAATTACATTGTGAATAGCCCAGAACCTAGATAATTTAAACTAGTCTAGAACAGAACATCAGATTAGATTAGACTAAGAATCTCAGCATCGTATGGAATTATTTCCATGGCATTAGACTCTTATTATGATAGTTTCAATACGACTAGGGATGCAGTTCCACTAGTGCAAAAATTACAGCGAGAGTTTCTACATAAATTATTTACGTAACAATGACTTACATGCTTCTTCCAAGAGCTAGCCTGTTTCCATTTTTAGAACTGAGTAATATTCATGTTTTCAGACCATATCGATAGATATAACTGTATAAAAATCAGACTGTTTATAATATTGCATCAGTTTTATTATTTTTTTTTATTCAATTGATATTGTGCTACATTTCGCCACTGCGTAAACTATGAGCGTTTGTTTCGTGCTAATAAAGATTAATTAATTATTTACTTACTTATAAAACATAAATCATTGAAGCCGTTGTAGATGAGAAACATTTGGTCATATACTAACAGTTCTGCTGAGAAGTCAAGTAGTCTATGATGGCCATTTGTTCAGCAGCGCTGGTTATAGCAGTTAGATATGAGCCATTGCTAAGATTTGCACATCGCTGCACAGCCGTTGTCCAGTCAACCTTCTCATATATAAGACCATAACAGGTGTTTGATCCAACTGATGACTGAAAACCTGGTGGACAACCTACAGAAACAAAGGAAGTACTAGGCCTACACCGCGGGTCCGGTGAAAAATTTATGTTAGTGCTGTAATCAAGCCTTTGGAATTCACTATTTACTGATTTACTCCATCTGGACCAAGATGGGGACTTTTTAGCCGTCATTATCATCGTTATTAGTATTGTCATCATCATCATCATCATCATTATCATCATCGTCAGCATCAGCATCATCACCAGCATCAGCATCATCAGCATCATAGAAACCATCATCCGTATTATCATCATTATCATTACCATCATCATCAGCAGCAGCATCAGCAACATCAGCAGAATCATTGTCACGACTTCAGCAACACATTTGTTTGACCACTATATAATACGGTCAGCATTGACTAAGTCTGGTTCCATAAGCAATCCCATAGTAGACGGTCTGTAGCAAATTTTAAATTTTGGAATAACAGATATATAGGATTCGCATATGACTTTGCTATATTAGTATAAGACGATAAACGCATTTAAACAACCTGGTAAAGTGAAAGATAAAGCTTTATTCTATTTGTTCATACAACAGTAACAGTGCACCTACCAACTGGAATACTTTCTGAAGTCCACGAGTAATTATCGTATGTGGAGTTAATTACAGAGACCTTGAATGTAATCGAAGGAGTGAAGTTCATGTATGCTGGTATCTGAATAAACGATGAAATGAGGCCATCTACTGACGTTGTGGTTGCATTTGTGATCAGACTATTGTTGCTGTCCATCCACTGTATTGATGGTGTGACCATACCAGCGTAGGTGACATAACACGTTAGCTTCAGAAATTCTCCAACAAAAAGACCTGCCCCAGAGGCGCTCTGAGAACAGTTGAGATGCAGTTCTACAAATTGAAAACAGTGGAGACATTGTGCCAATGAATAGGCCTAGCATATTTCTATTACAGTAAATTAGGTCAAAGGTTTTTTAAATGCGACTATCCAAATGTTTAAGCTGGTCTTTTCCCCACCAGGAAATTGAATGACTTTGCTTGATTCAATCAATCAAGGAAACTTGATATAGCGCCCCTTCAAGATATCTACTCAGTGGCGCTCCCGGCCCAGCCACGGCTGAAAAGAGTAGCTTTCAGAGACGTATAAAATGCAGGTGAAGAGTTCCTAGGTAGTAGACGGAGCTCGAGAGGAAGCCCATTCGAGATACTCGGTCCCACGACCGAGAAGGCTCGGTGTTGCATTATAGAAGTGCAAAGGGGACAATCAGGTCACCGCGGACTGAAGAGCGAAGGGGTCGATGGTCGCTATTGGCAGAAATAGGGCGACAGAGCTCCTGCAGATAAGCAGGTGCGGTATCAACGAGGCTACGTCAAATGAAGGCAGAGAACCTAAATGAGATGCGTTGTGGTAGTGGCAATAAGTGCAGGACATCCCGCATATAGTCGGAAACATGACCCGTCTTAGGATGCCACCAATCAATCGCGCAGCCGCGCGCAAAACTCGCTTCAAGCGCCCAATCCGACTCTGTGGAAGGTCAACATAAATAGAGGAACAACAGTCAAGGTGACTGGTAACGAAGGCGTGAACTAGAATAGCTACAGAACTGGGGGTGAGAGTGCGGGATATTACTCGCAGTTGATGCAGCTGATTATAGCAGCTACGAGAGACAGAGTTAACGTGTTGAGCGAATGTGAGTTCTTGGTCAAGTATCACACCAAGATCCAGAACAGAGGTTCAGAAAGTAAAGAGGGGAAACTGGGTAGAGAGGGCACACAGATCAAGTTTTGCCAGCTGCTGTCTGGTACTAAGCCAGATAAATTGCGTTTTAGAAGGGTTTAGCCGGAGTCGATTCGACGACATCCAGCCACCAAGGGAGTCTGTAGCAAACTGCATGGAGCGGGCAGCAGTGACCGCTTTTGCCGCATGACAGTGAAAGTTAGCCTGGGTGTCGTCTGCAAAGATTTGGTTTAGGACTCCACACAAAGACAAGAGCAGTCCGATTTGGCTGAAGCCCACACTTCAATTGATAATATTTAATTGTTTTTGTCATCTTCAACATTTATATCGTCATTTAAGGTTACGCCATAATTAGACCAATTTATCTTTCAATTTGCTTCGGGAAAATCATCTATGTTTTTATAATCTGGATTTATTGCTCTAAAGCACTTAATCACCAATTTCGGCCTCTTATTTCCTGTTATCTGATCTGATATAATATAGTCTAATAGACTTGAGTTGATCCGATTTATTCTAACGCATTCTAGTTTAATCCAATTGTAATCTGGCGTAATGTGATCTAGCTTGGCTCGTCTAGTGCAGACTTGCCAAAATGTTCAACAGGTAAAACATCAACGGATGTCGAACGTATGAAAGTATGTGCGTTTGTTTACAACAGACTAATCTCGAATAGAACAAGGAGTCTGACTTTTCGTTCATGTCTCACAGGCAATAAAATATTATTGTCACAGTGTCGCAGTAAAACAAGTCACAAGTCCTGTCCGTTTCACAAAACTGACTGACGCTGGTTCATTGAACGTAAAGAAACTTTTATGGGCTAATTTCACGGTGTTGAGATATTTTATTCCAGCCTAATACAATATACAGGATTTGAGCTGGTCGTCGTTTGCAGAGTTTTATATAGTCTAATATATATATATAGCCTATATATAGGCTAAATCCAGTGTTAAAAAAATCAGTATATATAGTATATACGTATAGGCCTATAATATGTAATCTTAGCGTCTGTGCATCGTCAACCAGCGCAATTCATTCCTCCAGTATGAAGCTGGATACATGTCGAAACCTAGGTATACCTCCAAACAGAAAGTGAAGACATATTGAATTGTTTGCAGTCTCAGCACTCACTTCTTCAGTTGTCTTGCTTTCAATCCAGTATACACAAAACCTAAGTAAACTTCCGATCAGAGAGAGCAGACATATTTTTAAAATATAGTCTATAGATATCGACTGATAATCGTGGAAGGTGAAAGCATGACAACAAAGGCATCAAATACTAAAACAATCGTCTGAGGAAAGCTTTTACTTATTGTCTTCTCTTTCTGATTGGATGAATGCCGAGGTTTGGTCATACATCCAGTTTCACGAGAGAAGAATTGCGCTGGTTGCTGATGATTTAAACGCATTTATTTTAATTAAGCCTACCTTACGAGATGTGCTCCATCTTATCTCAGGGAGTTCTGTAGGCCTATCTCGGTGTAATTACATTCAAAGACGTAAAGTGCTTTAGAACAATGATGTGCTACTCCGCTCTGCTGCGGAGTAGCACATCATTTTTCACCTCGCCTGAACTTTCGTGGTGCAACATAGAAGCTGCGCTGTGGTTGGCCCAACTTTCTGAAATAAATTGCCTAGCATACTACGACATGCCCTCCTTGGTCTATCCTTACCTTACTCTGGAAAACTATCGTGCTACATCCTTGTTTTTCTGTCGTTGAGTGGGTCAGAAGCACCTCTGCCTGTCAATGCACTATATGAATTTGCGACTACAGTAATTAAAAATACTAGGTCTACAATTCTACCGCTGCATGTCGTTTATTCTGTCGTTCGTATGAAGGCCTATATTTACCCTCCGTTATTTATATGCATGGAGTTCGCCGCTTTGTGAACTTGAGCAAATAATTGCGATAATTCTAATCATTGCTCTTTGCTGCTTATGGTGCTTTTATAGTTGTTCAATCAATCAATCAATGTCTCAGGTCTGGCAGTTAGTCATTAAATGGGTTGAGATAGCAAATATTGTCTCAGCTCTAACAGTTAGTTACTAAAGAAGAATAAGGCTAGTGGTAATGTAAGTTAGGTTGTTGATCTTGTTTCTCTTCTCTTTTGCTAGTTTTACTCGTCACTGAGCGTGAGAAACTCTTAGATTAGCGGCCTTTTTGTTCTGCTGCACCATCACATGAACATGATTTATGACTGGATAGATGGATGCATGGATGGTCCACTGAAATTTGTGCAGGAAAGGGTAAACCTGAAAAGTTGGACATTTTGTATCGGCGTGATCTGTGTCGAGGGCTGCCAGATACATGGGTATATCCAAAGGAGGACACAGAAAGTGCAACGGAAAGCGAGCGAATAGAGAAAACGTAACGGAAAAAATATATAATATATACTTGGTGTCAATGGTGTTATACGTGCAGATCAAAGCCAAGCTACGTAGCAAGTAGGCCTGAATAATGTAGGGACCTATCAAGCATTTCTTAGACTGATGCGTAGTGACGACAGACATGCTTTGTACTAAGATATGCGCGAAATTTACTAATGCAGGAACTTCACAGCATGCAGATAATTATAGTTCTCACAAAGTATTTTCTGTCTTTGCGCAAACATGAATACAAATCAGAAAAAGTTTTCACTCTAGCTTAATATGAACAGAAAAGAATACTATCTCACAATCGTATCAGCATGGAGCGTTTAACATCAAGCACACAGGAAACTGTTACTTAACAAGTTACTGGCATTTTACAATTACAATTACATATAAATTACATTATAAATATACATGTAAAATTGAAATTGCCAAATTTACATTCACAATAACCAGATTTCAAAGTATTCTGTTCCATGCATTTGTCAACCTTCATATTATTACAAAATGAAATAAAATAGGACCAGTAATCGCCTTTTAAATGCTGTCAGTACCTATAATAGTCGTAAGTATTTGAATAGTCATGACATCATTATTAGCCTATTACATTATTCCTGTGAAACCTAATCTATTCTTTCTTAAACTTCCATCATGAGTTTTTTTACAGTAATTCATTATTCCAAGATATAGGGCGCCTTTTTAAAGTATCAAACAATGGAGTATGAAAATTAGTAGCAGCAGTTCTGTAAATGCTACAGTATGTCATATTAAAAGATGTACCATACCTTGAAGCGTTGCAAGGTGATAGAGTGTGCGGTTAGAAGATCATACTTTGGTAATCGGCAATTAATTACCATTAATGTTAATCGTAATCGCAAATTCCAAATTTACTAGAGCCACTTGGAAGCTAAGCTCAGGTCACCAGTTTATGTACTAGCTCATTGCTTTTTCCTGGAGGCAAATAATTTAAGAATAATTATTATTGAATTCAATTACTTTTGAGAAGTAAATGGCCAACATCGTCAAATAGTCACTTACTCACCTGGTTTCGGACAACTCTTCAAGCCCGTTATCTAAAAATATACAACATAGGTTCAGCATTTCCAGTAAGCCACAAACTGTGCACTAGTAGTAGTTGTTGAAGCTCGAACCTGAATCCGAGAAAGAGGGGTAGGCCTATGTTGAAATCTACCACGCTCGGTAAAGTTTGAAAGAGACACAAGTATTTATGCGTGAGATCCCGTAAATCTAATAGCATCAGAATATAATAAAATACAGCCCGTAAAAACAAAGTTTTTTACTATATCCATCTAGTATCCTATAATGCGTCTTATGAAGCAGTTACCTCTACAAATATATAGTCCGCGTTCATTTTACGTCATAGCGTGCGTTTAATCAGGCAGCGCGCCCGTTTTTGTTGCGGCCAATGGCAACGCTCCGTATCGGAAAAGTTGAGTCGCCGATTCGAAAAGTTGAGTCCCCGATTCTATAAGCTTGCCTTTTTGGGGAGCTGAAATTTTTAAAGAATGAAGTGTCCTCGAGGGCGAGTCTATCTGCCAAGTTTCAGCACGATTGAATGATTGTAAGTGATCGAATTAGATTTGACTTTTTAGCCTGTGGCTCAAACAAACAAACAAACAAACAAACAAACAAGATTTTCGTAAGTTAAACTAGATGGATAATAAAATACAGCCCGTAAAAACAAAGTTTTTTACTATATCCATCTAGTATCCTATAATGCGTCTTATGAAGCAGTTACCTCTACAAATATATAGTCCGCGTTCATTTTACGTCATAGCGTGCGTTTAATCTGGCAGCGCGCCCGTTTTTGTTGCGGCCAATGGCAACGCTCCGTATCGGAAAAGTTGAGTCGCCAATTCGAAAAGTTGAGTCCCCGATTCTATAAGCTTGCCTTTTTGGGGGAGCTGAAATTTTTATAGAATGAAGTGGATAAAAAGAGAGACTACCCGGGTTAATTTTAATTAAATAACTGAATAATTTGCAACTGCTATAGCGTTTTTGTCTAATTCGTAAGGAATTAACTGATGGTGCTCCAGAAAACAAACCCACTCTAACCAGGTCGTAAGCATAACGTTGAGCTTGTCCGCTAAGATAGATAATACCAAGAAAATGCTGCAAGCTATCGGTACCAGCAAAGAACAGTTTGCTCTAGTTTGGAACGTTGGGATTTTGGACGACGATAGTATCAAATCATTTGAAACCTACACTGTCCTGCAGGCCCAAGGACAACCTTATATTTAGAGAAACGATCAAATTCAATTGTTTCACTAACTAGCCAAGCAACCAGTTCGCAACAGACGGAGTAACAACCCAACTGGTTAAACGTAGCCTAAATGAATATCAGAATACTTTATGCTTTTAAAAAGCAATGTTAAAATGTTACTTGCTTTGTAGCAACTCTTGCATCTGCATGCTCTGACAGTTGACATCTTAAAGCGTCCTAGAAATGACTCGCTACTGACGATGCTGCATAATTATTCGTAATAATTACATGTAAATTATCAAATTGGTATTGGTTAAAACATCCTTTTCATTCAGCCTCGCACATTGGCCCAAAGCGTGCCAACTTTGCAATGCAACTGGTAGCTGCTGATGGCCAGCTATGGGCCCAACGAATACGGTTGTCATGGCCGCAACAATAATGGATTAGACTTACTTGTAAATGATTGCATCCAAACAAATCTGAACATCGTTGTGGCGTAAAGTTGAAAAGTTCGCAAGTTTTCTGGTCGTCTTTCAGGTTGAAATTTGTGCAGTTTGGTTTACTATGGCATTTCCAGGCGCATAAAGCAAGAGGAGAAACACAGGAACCGACGTTTCCTGAATAAATCAAAGACAACTCCTCGAAAGAAATCACCAGCGATGGATCATCGAGGGCGCAAGTCACAGACTCATTTAGGTGCCGAGTTTTTTCGAATGTGTTAGCGACAGCTGCTGTCTGTCCTAAGATGAAGAAGGCATCAACGCCCAGCAGAAACGAGCAAATGTTAACAACCTTCATTGCGTTAGGAAAGTCAATCCAGGTTAAGACATCCGATGGATTATGATGGAATAATTAGTCTTAAACCTTTAGAAATAAGCTGCAGCTTCAGATATTTGCAGTACAAACAAGTTTTGAATGAGGAAAGCAGGCAAATGAGGCAGCCTGATTAGCAGCCAGTTCCATACATCGTTGCTCGATGCAGTCACCTCGGGCGAGAAAATATTATCGATATCGCAGACTTGCATATGCATGAAGAAATCTTGATGCATTATATATTTATACATATATCTATATAAGTAGCCTACTCAACAGACATATTAACTTATCTACTATAATATTCTACATCATGAACTGTGTTCCTGTATCTGTTTAGTTCTATAAATAAACCAGTACGCCTTGATTGCTTACTGTTTAACGACCACTGTGTGGCAACAAAGACCATTAGGGTCGCCCTCCTCCTTTATACAGGCTTGGGACTGGCACTGTCAGAAAGCGAACAGTGGCGGAGTATGCCCTAAATACATGTATAAATAACTGTACAGCTAATGTGAATCTGGGTCGTAATCTCATATCCAATCTCAACACGAATAGGAATATAGAGAATATAGACGATAATATGATTATCAGGAGCCTATAAATATGAATCCTTGAATATAAATATAAATATTACAAATATGAATATGAATATATAGTCTATGCCTGTGAATATACGAATATTAACCGTTGACAGTCACATTCCTGCGGATATTTTTCCTCAGAAACCTTCATGTCAGAGAAATTGATTAGACGGCTCCGGAAATGCAAGACCATACGTGGCGACGGAAGTTATACATGTAGACACACGACCGAAGAAAGACTTCAGGTGAATTTCAGGGTGAGATAAATCACAGACGGCATTGGAACGAACGGTGAGACAAAGGTATTGCATTTAGAACGTGATCGACCCCGTTGGGTTTCTAAGCCTCAGAATGACTGGCGATTTTTCCTCCCAGACTTGTTTGCTTTTGTAGTCTTCTATCGAATGACATTACGCTTCATTTACTTCCTTACAAATAATGTTGTGTTTCTGTTTAGACAAAGCGCGCAGGAAACCGATATCGTTTCCATTCAAACTGCACATTTCTCCTTAATAGGGGGAATATAACAGACAAGGAAGTCGAGGAACGCTATTGAGTTTTAATTGTACGCGGTATCGAATTTGGCATGCTGGCTCATGAATCAAGCGCTCTTGGGCATACAGTAGGTCTATGAACAGAATGGACCTTCGCAGATAGACCAATATAGGCCTATATAGACTATGTGTATGTATATATATATATATATAACTACTATAAGGCTCAACGTTTGTCCTTCCGTTTGTTTGTATGTTTGTTTGTCCTCCCACTCTAGGCTCCGAAAGGGAACGCTTTAGCGATTTGAATAATTTTACAAAACATTCTTAATGGAATTTGTAAGTAAAAGCGACTATTTTCAGCTCGTAATTTACTCTAAACGCTGATATACGGACATTTTAAATTTCGAACTGGACTACCGTTGCAAAATTACGCCGCCTTCTCTGATTTCTTATAACGTCATACGGCACACGGTCTCCTACAATACAGCATTCTCAAGGCATTTCGGGACTTCTCCAACGAGCCAAAGACGTCATCTAACTACATTTGTAAAAGCTGTGAATGCTGCGTCTCCTGCACCTCTGTGCTATTATAGAGAGCGTGCAGATCGCGTTCGCTTCCGATGCTGGCTTATTTCATAAATTTAAATCTTGGGCTAGAACGGTCCTTGCACAGGGTCCGTGACAGGGATACTAAATGGCGGGGCGTCAATTCAAACGGGCGAGCGGTGGTGAACGAACATTTAATTGAAAAATGAGCAATTGAGCATGGTCGAGGCTATAATTTTTCGGTCGCTATAGAAATCCAGCGGGAACGATATATATAGGATAGAGCAAATTCAAATACACGGGCGTACCTGATGAGTACCAGTCAAAGAAGCCAAAGTTAACTACGCAAATTGTCGCGACCGTGGCGCCGCCTGACGACCACTTGCGCTGCTGAGAGTCACAGTCTAGCCTACTGAAGCCGTGGGTAAGGGTTTCCGGATTTGAACTCAGGCCACGGGCATAACGGCCAGTGGCTTCTCTCTCTGTAGTCAAGCACGGAGAGGAGGGATCCATAGGCGCCACGTTAGGTAATTTATATAGCGCCTTCTCCTTTGGGATTTGAGTTTACGCTTCTCTAGGGCCTGTTGAGATACTTCCAAGATGGCGTGTGTGGCCGCCCACGGTTACCCGGTCTGGTGCAGTGACCCTCCTAGGTTCACTTGGGTCCTTTTTCCTCTCAACAGAATTGTTATTTATTTCAGGTTCAGGCGCTACAGAAGCGAATCTCCTTCCTTTGGAGAGTGATTTTAGAAATGCCTGCATGGACAACAACTGAGTAGTTCTTCCTCTCTGCCTTAGCGGAGTGATCTTCTGGAGATTGCTCTGGACAATAACTCAAATGTCTTATATATCTTAAACTGTTCTGTGTGCTAGTTTGAATGACTGAGAACGAGTTGTCCTATTCGCCTATGAAAACTATGAACAATACAAAACCAGGTTGAATGTTTCATTTGAACTACATTGCATTGTACATTTGGATGGATGGATTGATGGATGGATTGATTGATGAATGGATGGATGGATGGATGGATGGATGGATGGATGGATGGATGGATGGATGGATGGATGGATGGATGGATGGATGGATGGATGGATGGATGGATGGATGGATGGATGGATGGATGGATGGATGGATGGATGGATGGATGGATGGATGGATGGATGGATGGATGGATGGATGGATGGATGGATGGATGGATGGATGGATGGATGGATGGATGGATGGATGGATGGATGGATGGATGGATGGATGGATGGATGGATGGATGGATGGATGGATGGATGGATGGATGGATGGATGGATGGATGGATGGATGGATGGATGGATGGGATGGATGGATGGATGGATGGATGGATGGATGGATGGATGGATAGATGGACAAATGGACGCATCGATCGATCGATCATCCTACCAGCAAAAAGTCCAGAAGCCATTATCTAAAGCTTTTATGGTAGACACAAACTGATACAGTTAATTACAATATCGACTTGAAATGTCTTACGTACTATTACAATAGCACTTTGAAAATGGCGAAATCATAGGAATAAAGTTGTAATAGGCAGGGCCTAACTAGTGGCGTTGTCTAATTCAGTAGGCGTACTATTGAAATGCTTTACCAGCGACAGGTTGTGAAACTTCAATATTTTCATCGATCAGCTCCTCAAAGATTTGAATAATTATTTAATTTAATGAATAGGTTTCATCCGTGTTGTGTAATAGTCTGGTGGTATGCTGCAGCATTGTCAATTTGTTAATGGCTCAATTCCGCAATACCCTAAAAGATGTTTCGAAATTTCTGCTCCACGTGCGAACCCTTGCGAACTTAACTATGAATCTTGTGCATTGACGATACACTGTCGAAGAGAAAATCAATCGGCGAGAGAGATGACTAACGAGACTCCCTTATGCAGAGATTAAGCAAACGTGTCCCAATCATTTCGTCTGCCATGACTGTCCCTCGCAGTTAGCTTAAAAACTATTACTTTTTAGCTTCTTCTTCGTCTTTAGTCTAAACAAACCAATTTACCATTAGCTGAATGTGAAGAAACGATAGTGTGCAAAGACATCGAATAGCTGAGTTTAATCAGAGGAACGATTTGTATTCTTAGAATGGACCGTACTCGCAGAGAACGCACATATTCGTAGCGCAGCTCATGTCGTTCCAGCGAAATGCTTGGCTTGAAAACATGTGGACACAGAAGTCGAGGCTTCCAGTGCCATCCGGTTGGTTCGTGCCCCAGTTTGTGTACTCAAACACAATTGCTGTTTTGATATTTGGCTTCCAATAGAATGAGGTGGAATAGTTCGTCAACCGTTGGCCACTGGTCCAAAAGAACTTATTGCCCGAATAGATACAGACAGTTGATGCGCTGTCTACAACAACAGAACAGCTTCATCGTCATCTGCAGCATAACTGATTAGAGATGCGATAAGCAGTTAACATATAGAAGGCATACTAACTGTTTCACTGATGAATTCATGAATTATTGAATGGTATGTTGATTAAAACTGACGAAATGATTGACTGATTGACTGATCGACTGACAGACAGACCGAGAGACTGGCTCACTGATTGGCTCAATGACTGACTGATTGACTAACTAATTTATTGATTTACTGAACGACGGATGGATTGGGTAATAGGCCGATATACTTTATTTTTGCACAAAGCAGAACAGAGAAACTAAACGAAGACTAGAGCAGAAAGACAAAAAGACAAAAAAAACTCCTTCACAAACAGACCAGATGAAAACTCATACTAAACCTCCCTTGGAAGCCATGGACCGATGGAACTTGCGATTCAAGCAAAACTGACTGTGCTTCTTACTCAGAAAAAGCCCATACAACATATCAAATTTGTGTTCGAATCCATATAATCGCTTCTTTGATTCCCATGCTATATTTCAGAGAGCATTATGTTTTTTATACGAAAAACTTCGCTTGCCTTTAGACGACGTGCGTTCTTCCACATCATACCCCAAACATGGACTATTGTTTAAAGTCATCAAGGTGTTCATTCCAAAAGGATTTAAAGAATTATGCTGAATTCTAAGGACAGATTACCTCTGCATAAACAATATTGATGGAAGGATTGGGTAATTGATTGTATGCTAAAATAAAGGAACAGTTGACTGAATGACTTATAGGTTGATTGAACCATTTGCTCAGCCATGTGCCGAACCCGCTACTCCTTCCTGAAAAGACACTCCCCTATTCCCTGTGTCCCAGACCGCATGACCGAATTGTCCCACAGGCTGACAACTTAATGAGAAAAGCTTTTAACAAGAATGCTTTATAATGTGTAATTTAATGTAAACCAAAGTGCGGTTATGCATTTGGATAAATAAAGAATATAAAGAATATAAAGAATATCCTATATTATACTTACATATTAATCTATAGTTGTGTTAAATCTATAGTTTGTATTGAAATTACGTCGTACAAACTGACCTGCAATTCGTTGGCCCAAGTAGGTAGCTACGGCGCTACTTTCATTAGCGCTAGTAATCATGGCCGAGTAAGATCCGCTCACCAGCTCTTCGCATAACTGACCAGCTGTTGTCCAGTTTACAGCTTTAAAAATCGTCTGATAGCATGTGTTAGACCCGTCCACAGACTTGAAACCATAAGGGCACACTAAACAAAGACAATAAATGAATGCATGATTGAATGATTGAATAATTAATTGAATGCATAAGTGTCTGAATTAATGACTGAACGAGTGACTGAAGGAGTCATCGATGGAATGAATGAGTGAATGAGGAAAAGATCGAATGAATGATAGGTTAAATATTTAACAAATGAGTGATGTAATAAATAAATCACGCAATGAAACGCTTATTTGTTTTTACTAAATTAATTATTCCAAGAATGAATGAGCAAATAAATGCCTGAAAAATGAATGGAGTGAATGAGGCTTGAACGCGCTAATGAATTAAATACATTTAAAATAGATTATTTCTTTGCAGGTCATTAGGAATGTTGAAGTTATGACTTGTAATTTATAATGTTCATTGTGTATCAGATCTCAGAAATTGGCTTCGAAATGTTCATCACTGGGACGGAGCGCCTCTGCGTAGATATCTTGAAGGGGCGCTATATCAAGCTTCATTGATTGATATCAAGTTTGATTGATTGATTGATTGATTGATTGATTGATTGATTGATTGATTGATTGATTGATTGATTGATTGATTGATTGATTGATTGATTGGATTGATTGATTGATTGATTGATTGATTGATTGATTGATTGATTGATTGATTGATTGATTGATTGATTGATTGATGGATGATTGATTGATTGATTGATTGATTGATTGGTTGATTGCTGGTTGATTGATTGATTGATTGATTGATTGATTGATTGATTGATTGATTGATTGATTGATTGATTGATTGATTGATTGATTGATTGATTGATTGATTGATTGATTGATTGATTGATTGATTGATTGATTGATTGATTGATTGATTGATTGATTGATTGATTGATTGATTGATTGATTGATTGATTGATTGATTGATTGATTGATTGATTGATTGATTGATTGATTGATTGATTGATTGATTGATTGATTGGAAGCAAGAAAAATTGTGCCTTTTGGCTGACATTTCTGAGGAAACAGTTGCTAAAAATGTAATCAGAGATGAAGCGTACTTACAGACCGTAACATTGCTGGATGTCCATGTGTAGGTGTAAGTTGGCGCATTTGACATATAGGTAATGAATTTGAACCATTTGACAACTGGTAGAAACGCAGGTATGAAAATGTTAGACGTGACATAAGACGCTGTAACTTGCGTTGTTGCGTTCAGAAGGACTCTGTTCATAAAATCCTTCCATTCAGTAGATGGCACTAGGCTGCCAACGTAGTTCACGGTGCACGTCAGCTGCACGGATGCTCCGTTCAGTATGGTACCATTAGAAGCACTTGTGTTGCAGCTCAGGGATAAAACTGTGTAACAGTAGACAATAAGACTTCAGCTAAACGTTAACATTTTAATATCAACATCCTTATGTCTTGATCTAGTGCTACTGTTGAGCCTTCCTTTACAAGGACATCAAGTGCTGTTTGTGTGCTTATGCAAAACATTAGTTAACTTACCATGAACTGTAACTTCGGCTGTAGATGGAGTTACAGTTGAAAGCTGATCTTTACAGGTGTACAATCCTCCATGGTTCATCGTAACATTGTTGATGATTAGATTGCAACTGAGGTCAGTTTTATCGACTGCATACAGATCAGCAAATTCGTCCACCACTTGACATTGTTCCACGATTGCCTTCGATGTTGCATTGCTTAGCTGCGTCCATTGTACCAGTTGTGATGCTCTTCGGCATTCAAGTGTAATTCGGGATCCAGCGTATGCTACGACATCTTTCGGAGAGATTTCCGGTATCTAAGATTTGACATTGCAACATACAACTACACATGGAGTCTTTACAAATAGCGAAACTATAGTTTGTACAGTTCTAAGCAGTTATGATCGCATTGCTAGATATTGCTTTACTGTGTATTTAGAATACCGGAATTGCATAGGTAAGCTCTGTGTAATTCAATGTAAAGATCATGTTTATCTTAATGAGAGAGTTGCCAATCAATTAATCATTTTGTAAAAATCATGCTTCGAAAAAGTTTGTAGGCCTATTTACCGCTTCTGTCAGCTCTGTTGTTCAAGTTACTTGCACCCCCATACAATTATTATAGGCAATTGTTAACTATGCGTGTATTCAAAACCTCTTTTGAATACACGCACCGTCTATTTACTTGTTCGTAACTATTGAGCCTGCATCAGAGTTTTTGTTGTTGCAATTCACACTTTTGAAGGAAATGCCATTGAAAAAGTCCACCCGAGTTGTTTAGACCAGTGTTACAAATGGCATATTATCAATAAGCCTGAAAATTCCAGGATCGCGTTTCTGTATGGCATTACGAATACGAAGGCACACATACAATACATGTATGTTGACTTATCGTTACTCATAAGTTGCATTGATTGTGTACATTGATTGTGAGGAATAAAATTAAGATCTTCAATGTTAGTTGCATAATCTACACTTTGTATTTAAAAGAATGTGGCAGATAGCGATACTGACCAAGACTCCGTAGCTCTTGCAGGAATCAACTAATGCAAAGATTGTAGGCGAGGAATTGAAGATCAGACATCTCTGAGTTTCCTCTGTGTAGCTGAAGTAGATGCACGAAGGTTCCTCTGTACATAAAACCCCGCATTGGATGAAGTTAGAAGCAAATTCTTCTTTGGAAGGAACCTCCGTAGCGCATGATTCTCCACCGTTACCAACCGGATCAACCACAGAAAACGCTTTTCCGACAGCTCCATCAGAATACTTATTGCAAATGATATTGAAGGCAAGAGAAACGACAACTATAACTTTCATGTTCGTCAGTATTCTACAACAGAATAAAAGTGTTCATATTTCTTCTCAAATATATATTTTATAACTTAAAGTATCTGAGAAATGCCGCCAGGATCGGAGATTGTGGAACATAGCCTAATAGCGTTCGGGGATGCATTGCGAAGATAACGATGATGAAATTACTAGTACACATACGATGTACCGCATGACGCATAGGCTATATTTGATTCAACAATGTCGTGCACTTCTGCCGATCAGTTTAAAAATCTTGCTTAAAGCATAGGAAACGCTTTCAAAATTGGACTTTAGTTTTTGACTCTATAAATCACCATATTTCGTAACCCATTCACATAAATTATTACAAAGATGATTTCTTTGCAGAAATAATCGCCACAGCTACTCCTAACTACACCTGCAGTTAACAGTTTGACGACATTGACGTCAATGAAAATTCTCTGTTTGAGTCTTAGTTATGTTTATCATCGCCTTGTTACAGTATTCTTCTTCTCTCCGATCGTTATAATTTTCGGTTTTATTCTATGCCGTTTTCGTCATGCTCCCCAACCATTAGGTGAGGAAGACTGCAAGGCTGCAGAGACCAATTTGGATGGATATTAAAGTAAATATTGTATATGCACAGCCAAAGCACTTCTTTGATAAGAAACTGTTAACAGTTTCAAAATTGTCATAGACCCACATTGTCAAGCAAAGTGACACACTTCTTCGGCAATGTAAAAAACAAACCATGTGACATCAACTCAAATTTAAAATCTTCTTCAATGTAGGAAGAAAAGACACAGCACCTACCAGTATGACTTCCTGCAAGAACATAGACCGACGCAGTTGACAGTCTATTTAAACTTTTATTGCGTTGATACAGTCTTTAATTTTAAACGCACTTATGTATCGTCAGCATAATGAGAAGAATCGTTACCATTAAGAAGACCTTGTATTATTGCTATATAAAATCTAAGGCCCTAAGCACATTTTGCGTTGTCACAGCCTTAACTGTCACAACAGAAACTGAGTCTGAAATTTGTTTTATTATGCTTTATACCTAAGAAAAACAATCTATATTGCGATGTGTAGCGGGGACGTTAGGCCGCATTCAAAAGTCCTTCAAAGCCACCAACGAGAATACAATAAAACTGGTCTCTGACTTTCCCATTGGCGCAGCAAATCCTGATAATAAATGCATAAATAATTATAGGACTTAATATATGCCTTAGCGCTTGCGCCGATCTTTGTACTATAGTTTCTGACCATTCGTTCGCATGCAATGCAATACACACAGAAGTTTACGGCGTCCCTAATAATATGCATAGTGTGCGCGCGCAGGTCTTTGGCAAAACCAGCGAGTAAACGCAATCCTATGTAACTGGAAGGCCTGTAGTCTACTACTGTCATTATCTATTTGAAGAAGAATGATTTATTTAATTAATTCGTGCATAGAAAAGTACTTTTGTCGTGCTGAATATCTCCCGAAAAGCATATAGCATATTGAATATCATATGCATTACACTTGACGTAGAACTATGGAGACGGCATCTACAGAATACAATACGGTTTTCATTACCAGCTTTCGCATTCTTGTGTTAGAAAAATGAACAGTTGGGTGCTTGATCGATCATTTCTAATAAAGCTCCACAAACAGGCGCCACTCGCTCCTCACTTAAGTCAAACAGCGTTTCTTTTTATTCGTGTGCGTTTCATGCACAACGTAGCAACGGAAACGTCGTTAACAACACTGGCTAACAAAGTATACTCTGTTGAAAGCTTACTTCTCATGTACAAGATTCAGGGAGTTGCAACTGAATGATATGTTATCGTAGTTCTAGCAAACTATAAAGATGACTGTGTAAACTGTGCAAAGATTCTTACTACGAAGTTACTTGATAAGGATTTTAAAATTGTTTCCGGGCATTCAGTCACGATTACAAAAAAGATATTACCTTGAGGATACTTGCAATGCTTTTGTACTTGTTCTTGTTTCGCTGGAAGCTGCTGTCTCTTGGTTTTGAAGTCGATCAGACTCTTCATTTCTTGCCTATGGATGTGAAGAGAACAGTAAATATTAATCATAAGGCTACGCCAGAGTTTAAGATAATACCAGAGATGCCACATTTGACTGATCAGTAGTTAAACGACAAGGATTTTAAACTGTCACTTCTCTGTCATTTGACCAGTTTATATTTAGTTCATGCTGATTTATGCTTGTAATGTTGACACTATAGGCCTATGTAGTCTACGTGCAGAATTAAATAAACCCAAATCTCTGTTGGAGTTGTTCTTTATTTGTAGAATCAAATATTTATTGTTTAACAAACTCGATTCCATCAAACGGGTATGGTGCGTTTTGTTGGTACGGAACATACTGATTTCATTAAGACGAAAGCTTATGGCTGGTCACGCAGATATCCACTATAATAATTCTGTTTCATATGCACGCGCGTCAAATGCCATTGTTTGTTACACGTACCAAGTGGGCGACTGTTTAATTAATTGCAGAGTTTAGAATATCTAATTAGAGGGAAGCAGCGTACTTGGATACATTCTTTCGCTGAATAAAACTCCAGTCATTTTGTGCATCCGTCATCGCGTTGAGAAACAGATTAATGCACACGGACCATTTCATACGATAGAAATTATGCCCTAAACATTGAAGACGGCTGCAGACATGTTATCACAGCACATGACCATATTAAATGTAAAAATTGTATTTGTTAATTTATATAGCGCCGCTCACAGCAGTGGCCATTCGGTAGCGCTCCCATGCAGTGCGAGAACCCCTAGAGAAGCAGAAGGTTTGAGGAGGGAGAAGGCTGTAGGAAGAGACCCAGAAAGAATGGTAACACGTAGAGAGGAAGGAAGGGCCCAATAGTGGCAAAGATCTAGTTTGGGCCATAGTGGTCCTAACTCGTGGAACAAAAGGAGTATGCCTGACTAAGGAGCGGAGAGGTCGATGAGAAACTGAAGAGAGAGGAGAGCGAATGTGATCCCTCCTAAGATATTTAGGTCAGGAGCAATGCCCAATTTGGACTTTAGAACTAGGACAAGAACTTTGAACGGAATTCGAGCTGTGAGAGAAGCCAGCGCAATTGATTGATCATAAATCAAAGTGCTAGAAACGGTATTTATTGTAAACAATTCAACAGTTGTTCATGCATTTATTATTTAGTAACTTCCAGCCCATCGGTGTCTAATGCAGAATTCATGAACAGATGGCGAACATTTACAGTGGACGACATGTATGTCGAGTTAGACGCTCAAATTGTTTGTTGTAATTCATACTTTTGCTGAAATTATGCTTATTGGTTGCAGTGTTTGTTTGATTTGCTGTAAATTCTTGGTGTTTGTTTTGCGCTTGTGAAGATTATTTGCTTGATTCCTTTTTTAAAAACAGGTCCAATAACATGTTGCATAAAATGGTTGCAAATTAATATAATGTCCTCTTGTTAAAATGTGAAAATGTGAAAATGTTATATTGAATATCATATGCATTACACTTGACGGAGAACAATGGAGACGGCAACAGGTCGACCAGTGCACTAACTGAAAAGGAATTTAATAGGGTTTTGATGACCAGTGTTCGAATACTAGCGTTAGAGATAATATTATGAAGAGTTGGGTGCTTGATCGATCGTAACCATTACCATTAAAGCTCCACTGTTAAGGCAAACAGCGTTTCACTTTATTCGTGTTCGTTTCCTGCACAACTTAGCAACAGAAACGTCCTTGACAACATTGGCCAACAAGGTATACTGACTTGACAGCTTGCTGTGCATATGCACCATCATACGATCACTGACAGCAGTAATTCATTTATTCGATATAGCCGTTTATTGAATCAACAACAGCCCAATTACTTAACAATCAGTCATTTAAAAAAAAGTTAATCTGCTGTTGCCATCAACAGGACAGCCCTAAAGGACAAAATAATCCGCTATTGCAGGGCTGCCCTTTTTCCATATTACATTTACTGATGGCAAGACGATTTTTATGATCATATAGTTATAGAAAATTCAACTTAAATAACAATGTTAGGGCTAAATCATAGCCAAACAACTAAATAACAAAACATTGCAGTACAAGATTTAAGTTCTATTAATTATTTGTAGCAACATACATTACACTGTATAGCCTATTGCTTTCTACTTACAAGAAATTGTAAATTAAAATACGCTCTTAGCACTAAATTTAAGAAATAGACGATTAAACTTTGAAAAGTTGCTTTCTGAAATATGCTATTTTAGGAATATTTATTATGCACAAAACTTCATACTAATTACTTGTTAGCGCATTAACAGTTCTTGACGATGTTGAAGCTATACGAGTAGATATAACGAAGTCGAACATTGACTTGGAGATGGAATACCGTACAGTCAATGTCACTTCAAGATGTGGTGTTAAGGTCCTGCCTCGAGAAAAAGACGTTTGTTGTTGTACTGCAACACAGCTCTGACCACGACTGCATCGTCTGCTTTCAGTATTTGGTGGTAGTGGTGATATTATCGCGGCATGCTAATTCTCGGGGGACTTAGATGCCACTTAGCTCGAGTGTGGTCGTATCTATCTTGCAGAGAAATCGATACATCTTTGGTGATTTCTTAAAGTTATAATTAGACATGTACAAGGTATTGACAATAACAGTGAACTGAACATGATTCTAGAAGTGTCTTTTGATTCGCTTTAGGCCAATAATGACGCGAGTTTAACCCGTTTAAGAGATGCTCAGTTCGTTGACTCTCCGAGTTATCTCCTTAGCGAATCCCTCAATCCTATGTCTCCCTCTCTTTTCTTTCGCCTGCCTTTCAATCCACCATCTCACCCAACCACGCCCTTCTATTCGGTCCCGTCGCCTTACCATGGCTCCTCTTTCAAATTCTACGACGGAGCGACAAGGGATCGCAGAGATCGAGGGACATAAGGTATGAAGGTATGAAGGAGCTACCCCGAGCAGAGAGTTGCGAATAAATTTAAGAATTTTGAACAGGAAGCCAGTGGAAAGTTTCCCGAATGAAGGAACATATTTGAGCATACTTCGGGAGAAATCCAATAAGACGGGCAGCAGCATTAACTATTGGCTGGAGCTTGGAACGGTTTAGTGAAGAGAGACCAGCATACATGGAGTTGCTGAAGTCAACCCTAGTACAAATCAGCGCATTGACGAGAATATTGACTGCTTGTGGGAGAATGAGTGACTTGTCTAGAGATACCTAGCATTACGCCGATGTTGGGATGCATAAGTGAAAACTTATGAAGAGAAACATAATTATGTCCGCCAAAAATCACTGGCGATTGGACGGTTGGAGAATAAATAAAACGATATCGACTCAGAAAGACAAAACGACTGTCAGAGGGACTGACAAGGAAACGGACACAGAGCACCGATAACTCAAATAATCCAGTATGAAAAAAATAAAAGAGGTCACCTATTATAAAAATCGACTTTTAGCACCAAATGTACCGCTGGCGTACAACGTACAATAACTCAAGATAAGAACTCATTCGGTCCTATTCAATGCTGCTACGTGTCATGCTCCCAACCATTAGGTGAGGCAAACTGTCACAGACCCACGTGCTATAAATGCTACACCACACACATCTTTGATAAATGTATAACACAACCCGTATAAGATCAGCTCAAGTTTCAATTCTTCCTCAAAGTTGAAAGAAGCAAAAACATAGTACGTACCGATACCAGTATGACTTCCTGCATAAAATAGACCCAGAAGTTGACAGTCTGCTTGAACTTTTTTTATTGCGATTAAATTTTATAAGCCTGAGTATTATATCGTCAGCGACGTATGGAAAATCGTTGCGATTAAGAAGATCCTGTATTATTGTTGTATGAAATCTAAGTCCCTAAGCACATTTCGAGTTGTTGCATCCTCAACTGTCATAACAGAAATTGTGTCTCTGAATAGTCTTTGATGCTTCCTACCTAAAAAAATCTATATCACGATATGTAGAACGGAGGCTAGGCCGCATTCATGCGTATTCCAAATCCAACAACGAGAAAACAATAAAACTGGTATTTGACTCTGCCACTGGGGCATTGAATCCTTTTACAATAATTTTACAATAATACAATAATTTGAGACTTAATATATGCCTTACCGTTTTTGCCGATCTCCGAGCTATAGCTTCTGACAATTCGTGCGCATGCAATACAATAGGCCTACACACAGAAGACTGCAGGGTCCCTATAAGCAATGTCTGTGCAGAGGCTTTTTGCAAAAGCGGCGAATTAACGCAATCCTATGCATAATGGGAAATTCTTTACTGCAGCTGTCATTATCTCTTTGACGAAGAATGATTTATTGAATGAATTCGTGCAAACAGAAGTGCATGTGACGCTTTCTTGCATCGCTTTGTTATGCCGAAATATCTCCGGAAAGCATAAAGCATATTGAATATCGCATGCATTACACTTGACCGAGAACTATGGAGCCGGCATATACAGAAAGACCAGGATTTTGGTTAAAACAGAACATAAAAGGATTTAACATAACATAACATAACATAACATAACAAAACATAACATAACATAACATAACAAGGTTTATAGTGGCTCAGAAGACTTGCATCTGTGTCAGAGCCACTCTCTCAAGTCTTATCCAATGCATCTTAACCTAGTATCCAATTTTAGTGAGCCTCTTCTTGAATTCCACCACCGAGTCCGCAGCAACAATTTCCTCGTCCAACTTGTTCCAACTATTAACTACTCTTGTACTGAAGAATCTTTGCATTATTGTCCCAGCTGCTTCTTTATTAATCTTGTATCTGTGTCCTCGAGTTCTCTTATCAACTGAGAATTTAAATAGCCTCTGTGCTGGTCTTGTCTCTTCCTGTCACTATCATTCAAGATAGTGACAGGAAGAGACAAGGTCTCTATTAAGTCTCCTCTATTTCTCCTTTTCTCCAATGTTGTCAGCTTGCATCTCCTCAGTCTTTCTTCATATGCCAGGTTGCGAATCACTTTATCATCTTCGTTGCTCTCCTTTGTATTTTCTCTAGTTTTTCTACATCCTGTCTCAGATAAGGACACCACACTTGCACACAGTACTCCAAATTTGGCCTAACCAGTGATTTGTACAATTCGAGCATTATTTCCTTTTCCCTGCTGACTATTGTGCTCTTAATCATTCTCAATACTTTGTTCGCTTTCTTTGCAGCCTCTGCACATTGCCTTGATGGTTTCGTGCTGTTGTTTACGATTACTCCTAGGTCCCTCTCCTCTTCTGTTTCTCTCAGTATTGTTCCTCCCATTTCGTATTGGAATTTTTAATTTTTCCATGTCCATAACTGAGCATTTTTCTGTGTTGAACATCATCTGCCATTCCTCGGCCCATCTGTGCAGTCCTTCAATGTCTTTCCTCAGTATATCGGCCTGATGACCATTGTTCGTATTCATTAGATATATGAACAGTTGGGCATTTGATCGATCCTAAAAATATTTCTTTTTAAGCTACACATTCACTCATTCAGGCACCACGCGCTTCACTTAAGGCGAACAACCTTTCTCTTTCTTCGTGTGCTTTTGCTGCTCAACGTAGCAACGGAAACGTCGTTACCAACATTGGCTAACAGGGCATACTGACTTGACAGGATCCTATAGGAAAGGAGAGACGATGCAGAGAGACAGAAAGACAGAGTAGTTCCAGATTGCGTGGTGAGAGTCTTTACGGAAGAGAACAAATTTTTTTGATGTGCTAATGGGAGTTAAACTACATTTGGACGAAGGAATAATATGTTGTCTAATATTTATTGTTTAACAAACTAGATTCCACCAAACGATGCGTTTTGTTGGTAAGGCTTTATTGATTTCATTAAGACTAAAGCCTTCGTTTTCTATGCCTGGTGACGCAGACGTCCACTATAATTCTGTTTCAATGTATGCATGCGCGTAGTATGCCATTGTTTGTTACACGTACCAAGTGGGCGACTGCGGAACTTAGAATATTTAAACAGAGGGAAGCAGCGTACTTGGTTACATTCTTTCTCGTACTAAAATTCCACATTGTGTGTGGAAACAATTTAACGCACACGCAGCATTTCATACGATAATAACGGCCTAAACATGGAGGACAGAACTACTGCTGGAGACATGTTATCACAGCACATGCCCATATTAAATGTAAAAATCTTATTTTTCTCGTAGCGCTAGTAAAGGTATTTATTGTAAACAATTCAACAGTTGTTTGTGCATTTATTGTTTAGTGACTTCTAGCCCATCGGTGCCTAATGCAGAAGGCATTAACAGATGGAGCACAATTTCTAATGGACGACTTGTGCGTCGAGTTAGACGCTTAAACTGTTTGTTGTAATAAATTCATACTTTGTGCTGAAATTGTGCTTGTTGGTTGCAGTGTTTGTTTGATTTGCTGTAAATTCCTGGTGTTTGGTTTGCGCTTGTAAAATTTATTAGTTGCTTGATTACTTTTTAAAACAGGTCCATAGTGTAGTGGTAATATCACTGGCGTGAAGAGCAGTAGGTAGCGGGATCGCTGCCCGTACCTTCCTAAAGGTAAACTCAGCCTATCATTTGCGAGATGGCGCGTTGGTAAAATGAGATGTAGGACGTGATCGGCGCCTTGCATGGCTGCCGTATAAGTTAAATTCAACGCCTGTAATAACTTGTGATCATCCGTTCATACTGATTTGTAATCACCCTGCGTGTGTGTCAGTTTGAAATTAAACGAAGATTATTATTATGCATGCATCGCCTTTGTGCGGTATTTGAAACGCGCTATATTAAATGTCTTGATACATACATACGGAAGTCATACATAAAAAAGTCATATATACAATTATGCATGAATACATAATATTGTATGCATACATACTATATGGCCGATATGTGAGTCAGCACCTTCCATATTCAAGTCATTAACAAATATTCACTTTTCAGTCGCAGTGAGTTTGAATAATGCCCAGGTCTCCAGCAGTCTTCACAACAACTCGCTTCTTACTTGCCTTTCAAACTTAATTTGACTAAACTTCCAAAGCCCATAATACGTCGGCCACGGCAATCACTAAACACTAAAACTACATTAAAACTACGAGCATTATCTCCAGTGACAGAATCAATGCATTGAATGTTACAAATAATTTGTTCAGGTCAAGCTAATCGTAAGTCCTAAAGGTCTACGTCACAGCAAATTGTTAAATCTTCATTCTCTTCTGAGTTTCATTACTTGCCAACATTTGTTCAAGTTGTTAATACGTCAATAACGAGGATATGGCCACTTAATAAAGTATAAGCTGTCCGTCGCTGATCCCATACATTGAGACCCTCTTTCAACACTGTAGTGTTTCTGCTTTTAGTCTTCTGAGTTGTAGTTTTTAAATCGTTATCGTTACTGCGCGAGTTTCAGTTACAGTTGTAGTTAACAAACTCCATCATCTATTTTGATCGCCTTTAGATATCCACAAATGCAGCTTTTGTAGATCGTTTGCTTCATAGGTTGCTACTTCTGCGTTTTATGGGACTTTTCTGTTCGCTTTCGACAAGATACACTCTGGAATTCGACATGCAGGTCTGTTTTGCTAAATAGTTAGTTTTATGGGATACCCAGAGCAATATTGCATAAATGCATAATGTCATTCAAAAGTTCTTGTATTTTATACTGTATTTTGAATAAATGTTTTTGATTGTGCAAAAGTGTAAATGATTACATCCCGGTGCGATCGATCATGATCGTAGTGTGTTGTTGAAAAATACGTACTATCCCACATCTCCTTTTAGTCGAACTTTTTGCAGTTTATAGTATAAGCCTATGGCCAAGCACACAAAACCCTTGGGAAAACACAGAAACCAAAAGTTCAGACACCCAAAATCTAGAGATCTAAGTCGCCTTCAGCACGAAAAACCATCAACGCTTAACTGTTTTTAAAACTTTTAAAATAACTGAATAGAAATAGACGAAATGAATTAAACTAAACTACATGAATTTATTGTCATAGTAACTGTAATTAGAAAGTTATATCACACACAAGGCAAAAACTGATGGTGCATCAAAACCAGGCCGTAATCAGTGCAATATCCAGAAGATCAATCCGCTAATAGCCTACAGAGAGCCAGTCAGCCTAATCGTGCAGTAATCAAACCATATTTAAATGCTTTGCTAGCGACAGGTTGTGCAATTCCAATATCTTCATCGATCAGTTCCTCTAAGATTTAAGTAATAATTTCATGTCATGAACAGATTTCATCCGCTGCTACTTAATAGTCTCGTCGAGATAGACGTTCTACGTGGATCAAGAGATAGATGTTCTACAAGGACGACAAATAACTGAGTTTAATCATTACTCCATGAGCTAGATTGTAGTTTTTAGAATGGACCGTACTCGCAGAGAACGCACATATTCTCAACGCAGGTGATGTCGTTCCAACGATAGCCATTGTTTGGCCAGATGTGGACACAGAAGTTGTTGCCTCCACTGCAATCCGGTTGGTTCGTGTCCCAGTTTTTGTACTGAAAAGGAAGAGCTATTTTGGGATTTGGCTTCCAGACGAATGAACTGTTGCAGTCCGTTTCCCGTTGGCCACTGGTCCAGAAGCTCTTACCAATGCTCGAAGTGACACAGACACTTGATGCGCTGTCTACAACATCAGCACAGTTTAATCGTCATCTACGGCATTTCTTGGTGGTACAAAGCAACTGTAAAGCGATAAACATATTGAAGCAATACAAACTGTTTCATTGACGAATTTATGAATGATTGACTGATATATTGATTAAAAACGGACTGGCTGGCTGTCTAGCTGACTGTCTAACTGACAAGATGAGTGGCTGCCTGTCTGACTTACTGAATGACTGACTGATCGTCTTACAGACCGATAGACTTACTGATTGACTGATTGATTGATTGATTGACTGATCGGCTGATCGATTGAGTAATTGATTGGTTAACTAAAGGAACGAATAACTGAGTGGCTGAGTGGCTGACTGAGCCTTTTATTTATCTGTAGTTGTGTATTAGGCCTATAATATTTAGTTTATATTGAAAGCAGGAGTGGTTACCCCGCTTCGCACGGGTTATCTCTAACTTATATATCATTTTTTTGTCCGGACTGAATATAGCTGCAGACGAAACTTGGCTTCTCATTCTCGAATTAGTTTGTGGAACAGACGATTAGTAACGACTATTCTCGCAAATTCGGAAGAGAACGTTGTAAAAAAAATATCAAATCGCTAGAGTGTTCCATTCGCGAATGTAATTTTTCAGGGCGACGTCGTGGTGTTATGACGAATGCGCCTGATTTGCATATTTTGCCCCGCCTTGACCTCAAGACAAATGGCCGCCGTTATTTATTTTGAATGTCACCATATCGAAACTTAAAATGTCGACATATCGGAATTTAAAGTAAATTATGAGTTGAGAATAACTTCGTTGACCTATAAATACCAGGCTATGAACGGGTTATCTCTACGTTATATGTTATTTGTTCCCCTAGCTAAATATAGTAGATAGGGTGACCACATGTCCCGGATTGGCCGGAACAGTCCCGGAATTGAATAAGATGTCCCGCGTCCTTTCCGGGACAATGAAACGTCCCGGAATGATCTTTCTCATAATTAATTACGCAGAATTTGCTATTTTAATTTTCCAATAATTGGTGGGTGGTTGGCAGAGATGATAGAGGAACCGAAAAAGTGCGCAATTCAAGATACAAATCGTTCCAGAGACGTGGTGAAGTGTTTGATAAAATAATGGCTTGGCTGGAGAACTAGATGAGTAGTGACCGAGGGTCGAGAAAGACTGAGCTAGGAGGAGTATCGGGCAGAGCGGAATGACTGGATGGTGAAGAGTTCGCGAAGATAGTAGGCCCTATTGTAGGGAGTTTTAGGCTAGTGATAGGACTTTTCAGTGGATTCCTTCTGGGATTTTTAGCCAA
Source organism: Aporrectodea caliginosa (assembly GCA_020284085.1). Lineage (NCBI taxonomy): Eukaryota > Metazoa > Annelida > Clitellata > Crassiclitellata > Lumbricidae > Aporrectodea > Aporrectodea caliginosa. Next base: position 131,329 of record JACEVL010000416.1, on the reverse strand, counting down.
TTTTAGCCCTCTGGCAACCGGACTCGGACCTCGTTCGGACTAACAGGCCGTTTGAGGTTAGGAGTGATATGATGACGTGTGGGCGTTCTGGTGACAGCTCTGGCTATTAAGTTCTTGATAAGTTGCATACGCTTGAGTTGAGTGGATTCAAGGTTTACGAAAAGGGAATTGCAGTAGGCTAATTGAGCTTTGAATGGACAATGGAGTTAACAATGGCGGAGGCAAGTTTGTACATGTATGTGCATCATGTAGGCCCCCTACTTATGCCAATGCACATTATCGCCTAAAACATGGCACCGTAGTGCCGAAATCTGCCATTACAGGCTCTAATTTTTAAAATTATTAAATTATTCATTCATTCATTACAAAGATTTATATAGCACCTCTTCAAGGTTATTAGCCAGAGGTGCTCCCGACCCCAGCACGGTCAAAACGAACTGTTTTAAGGCTAGAGTAGAATGCTTCCGAATGGACCCTGGGGAGCAAGCGCAGCGCCAATGGGAGCCCGTTCCATACATGGCGGCCGACCACCGAGAAGGCACGGTTCTGTCGTGTAGAAGAACGGGGAAGGGGACAAGCAACACTTCCCCCGTTCCTCGGAGTGGAGGGAGTTACGACCTCTGGTACTCCGGGTATACAAAGGGCAGCAAAGCTCGCGAAAGTTAGCTGTGGAAAGGTCCAGCAAGCACCGCCAAACTAGAGCTTGTGGAGGGGAGCCAGTGGAGCACGTCTAGCATGTATTCAGGTACGTGGCCAGCTCTAAGGATGCCTCCTATGAGGCGTGCAGTGCAGCAGCAGAGCGCATAACCCGATCCAGGCACCCCAATCATCCAGCGGGGAGGTCAGCGTAGAGTGAGCAGCAGCAGTCAAGACGAGTCGTGATAAAGGAGTGAACAAGGGTAGCAGCGGGAGTAAGCGAGCGGGAGACGGTGCGGAGCTGGCGCAGCTGGTAGTAGTATCGGTCGCGGCAGAGACGCTGGATGCATGTGAGGAGCATTTTCCTTCATGAAGTTGAAGCTTCTAATTTTAAAAATCTCCATTTAAAATGCGTAAATCTGGTCTAAAATCTTACAAATATATTTCAGTTGAGGCATTGCATATGCATAGCGCTCTTCTCAATAAGCCAAGCTCCTAACTGAACTTGACTTAGATTGGAAGATTAGAAGTGCTGTTGTGTCCCGGAATGGCAGGAAAGAAATGTGGTCACCCTAATAGTAGACGAAGCTCTGACTCGTATTTTCTAGTTTTTAGTCTTCCATAAGTGAGCGTAATTTTTCAGGGCAGCGTCGTAATTATTTAACGAATGCGCCTGATTTGCATATTTATCTCCGCATGACGTGAAGACAAATGGCCGCCGTTATTTATACTGAATGTGACCATTTCGAAACTTGAAATGTCGATATATCGGAAGTTAAAGTAAATTGTCAGCTGAGAATAGTACCGTTGACCTACAAATTCGCATAAGGAATCCACTGTAAAAAAATTTATATCGGAAGCGTTCCGTTGCCGAGCCTTTTCTGGGACGGAAAAACAGAAGGACAAACTTTGAGACTTATAGTATAGATTACGATGTAAAAACTGACCTGCAGTTCGTTGGTCCAAGTATGTTGCTACGGCGCTACTTTCATTAGCGCTAGTAATCATGGCCGAGTAAGATCCGCTGACCAGTGCTTCGCAGAATTGACCGGCTGTTGTCCAGTTTACAGCTTTAAAGATCGTCTGATAGCATGTGTTAGACCCGACCAGAGTACTAAATCCCTCAGGGCACACTGAACAAGAACAAATAAATGAATGTATGATTGAATGATTGAATAATTAATTGATTGAATGCATGAGTGTCTGAATTAATGACTTAACGAGTGACTGAACGAGTTAGTAATCGGATGATTGAGTGAATGATTGAGTGAATGAGCGAAAGATCGAATGAAAGACTGGTTAAACGCTTGACAAATGAAAGCAAAACAATGATCAATCAATCAAACGGAACATTGAGTGGTTATTTATTCAATGAACCAATTAATCACCGAATAAATTATTGAAAAATTAATTAATGCATTAAAGAATTGACGGTTAAACGAATGAATAAGTGACAGAGTGAATGAAGACCTAATGAATTAAAATACATAATTACTTTGCAGGTCATTAGAAATGCTAAAGGTAAATAATTTCTAATGTCTGCGAAATGTTCATTACTGCCAGACAAGAAAACAATGTGCACATTGATTGACTTTGTCGATATTTCGACAACAGAGGAAACATTTTATTGCTAATAATTATTTAAGTTTCTATCAGAGATAAAAGATACTTACAGACCGTAACATTGCTGGATGTCCATGTGTATGTATAATTTGGCGCGTTCGACATATAGGTAATGAATTGGAACCAATTGACAACTGGTAGAAACGCAGGTATGGAAATGTTAGACGTGACATATGTAGCTGTAACTTGCGTTGTTGCGTTCAGAAGGACTCTGTTCATAAAATCTTTCCATTCAATAGATGGCACTAGGCTGCCAGCGTAGTTCACGGTGCACGTCAGTTGCAGCGATGCTCCGTTCAGTATGGTACCATTAGAAGCAATTGTATTGCAGATCGGGGATAAGACTATATTATGACAGAAGTAAAAATATGTGGAGTTAAGGATCGCAATATGGCATGAATGCTATTGATAGTGTGTGTGTGTGTGTGTTTACATCTTCAAGAATTATGTAGGTTCTAATAAATGGATTTTATTTAGTAGCTGCATTTTGGTTATCCATAAAGTAAGCTGATAATAATATAATAATAATACCTTTTCTTTAATGAAGCGCCTGACAAACGCACTGCGCTGTAGATTTACAAGTTATCACAATTAAGCAATTCACAACAACACAAATGACAGAAGACATCAATATTAACTACTAACAGAACAGACAGCCTGCAATACACGGCGCTAATAGCAGCCTACAAAGCATGTCCGCCTACGGATCTTGATCTCGGTACCTCTCGCTCTCTATGCCAGTGTGTTATCCAATGCGCTATCTTGTAATATCTCAAAAGCAATTAGGTGACCCTGTTTTTAGTCGCATCTGTGGATCCCTCAAAATATTTTGCTTGACTGAACTGTATTTGTCGAGATTGCTTTCTGGTGTTTAATAAAAAAAAGCGTCAATGCAGTTGAACTAATGATATGCTGATCAATAGTTTAACGACATTCATCAGAAAAAAGACATTTGCATTTGGAACTGAAACTTAGAAATTATATGTTATGCTGAAACATAAACGCTACAAAGGCAATTGAGTAATGTTGGTGATGGTGTGTGCAGTGTTGTATGATTAAAGGAAAACTGTATTGAAAGGTCTTTGAAAAGGAGGAAAAGTTGACAAGTGACATAGTTGAACATCAGGTGTCATAGTAAATCTTATTGTCAAAGTAAGATGTGCTCCATTTTCTCTGTATTCTATATTGATTTACCAGCGGCCGAGTTACGATTATAGCAGATATCGGATAGATATCTGACAATCAGCAAGACTCCGAGATCAGACGCTATGTGAACGTTAAACGTTCCCACAGCCGAACAAGGGCCTTTGTCCTCTAACCGAAGCCGGATCAAATTATATCGTTTGGTGACAAAGGCAATCTGTCTGTCGTCGCGGGTCAAGAGTTGTCCCTCGAGTGGGATCTATCGATCTTAGAAATTCTCGCCCTACTCGTCATCTCCCACGTCGCTTGACCCACGCGATTTTAAATTTTGTTAATGAACTTTGAACTCGTTGAAGTTTTCTACTAAAAGCTTCTGTACTACCTGTAGGTATTTGCAATTATGACGTAGGTCATCACAAAGTCTGATTAGTAGGTCCAATTTTTTTGCATTTTAGTATAACCTAATAATGTTTGAGTTTCATAGTACTCAAGTGACTTCATAGATTGAAAATGGTCAATTAGAGGTTCCTTAAGACTGCAGTTATACGTGAACATTGCAATGTCAGCATCACTATATTTTGTTCCAAAGTAACTTTTTTAACGTTCCTCTACAATAACATCGAGTACAGCAAAAACATTAGTTAGCTTACTATCAACTGTAACTTCCGCTGTCGATGGGGTTTCAGTTGAAAGCTGATCTAGGCATGTGTACAATCCTCCATGGTTCATTGTAACATTGTTGATGATTAGATTGCAACTGAGGTCACTTTTATCGACTGCATACAGGTCAGCAAATTCGTCCACCACTTGGCATCGTTCCACGATTACGCTCGATGATGTATTGCTTAGGTGCGTCCATTGCACCAGTTGAGATGATCTTCGGCATTCAAGTGTTATGAGGGATCCAACGTATGCTACGACATCTTTCGGAGTGATTTCCGGTATCTAAGGTTTGACATTGCAACATACAACTACGCATGGAGTCTTTACGAATAGTGAAACTGTATCCTAGGTGGTTCCAAGCAGTAGTAATCACATTGCTACTGATTGCATTGCTGTGTATTGTAAAACCCTGCATTGCATAGGTATGCATTGATGATAATGTGTATCATAGTGATAGAGTTGCCGAAAAATCAATCATTTGCAAGGAAATGTGCTTCTACGAAGGTTTTCATTTAAGGCTTCTGTAAGCTCTATTGTTCATTTTATATCCACTCTCTTATAATAGGCTATAATAAACGATGACTGTATTTAGAAACTTACAGACCATGTTTTGAGAGAAACCTTTCAAAAGTTGATATCGGGGTGCACTTTATATTTTCCCTGTTCATGAGTAATGAACCTGCATCAGGAACCAGGTTGTTGCAATTCAAACATTAAATTTTTTGGAGAAAATGACACTGGGAAAAGCCCCCGTAGTTGTGGATGCCAGAATTACAAAGGCATAGATCCAGTGTTGTAAAGTAACGAAGTAAAAGTAACGCGTTACTGCACTTAAGTAAAAGTTTCAGTACTTTTACTTGTAACGAAGTAGTACAAAAAGGAAATACTTTTACTTGTAACGAAGTAACATTTAAACCATTTTTCGGTACTTTTACTTCGTTACCAGTGATGGAGAAAATACTTCTTAAAAGTATTTTGAGTATGAGTATAAATACTTGATCACAAAAGTATTTTAAATACAAGTATAAATACTTGATCACAAAAGTATTTAAAATACAAGTATAAAATACTTGTCTGGGAAAAGTATTTTAAATACTAAGTACAAATACTTTGTGCCGAAGTTTATCACAAATAAGGAAGTCGTATAAAATTGAGACTCAAACTCTTAATATAGAATTTTGAACATCAGCAAAAACATTTCTCCAGTTCAGCATTCTTTATAATTATGGCACTTAGGCATTGGCCCTATTTATCAGCAGTTATAATTTTTTTCCAACGGTATCCGAAGACTTTTTGCTTCCGCTTACATTGATCCACAGTTTTGAGCATTTTGCCAGGGCACTTCTTATCAGACTTGTAGGTACCAATTTCACCAGTCACAATCTTCTGGAAATCATTTGTCACTATCAGATTCAATGTATTACTTGCACAGCGCATAGGCTTTGGCAAGAATATGTCAATGGTAATCTCTGAAGAGGACAAAATTGTGTCCGTGTGTAATGGAATTAATTGAGCCATTCCATCGTCACTACCATCAAACACTTGAAGGGCAGCCAGCAGTATGGTGACTTTGCACTTCTGGCTCATGTTCTGCCTTCTGATATGATATGCTGAAAATGCTTGAACCATGTTAGACCCATTGTCTGTGACTGTGGAGGTGATATTTTAGTGGTCAAGGTCAAAGTCTGAATGCTTTGTTAATTGTTATAAATGAGATATAAAAGTATTTTGTAAAAGTACTTTAGCATTATAATTTAAAGTACAAAATACTATCAAAAAAGTATTTTAAGTAAAAGTATAAATACTTGATCACATAAGTATTTTAAATTCAAATACAAAATACTTAGATTGTATTTAAAATACTATTTTAAATACTAGTATTTAAAATACTTCCCATCACTGTTCGTTACAATTTACGTAATATTCGTTACTAAGAATTACGCTATAACATTATTTTATTTTAACAAAGGGAGAGGCTGAAAGAGCGCGAGCACCATTTTTAACTGTGACCAATAGACAAGCTTCAACCAAGACATATGACTTGTGGCGGTAGTTCCTGCGCAGCATGGAAAATAAGTGTGAAATTGGCTTACAAAAAATTGGACATTGTTTGCACATTAAATTAAATTTCTCCCTAAACTCTTTCATTTCGTAGTGAGTGAATCCGTTTACAATTTCGAACATCCATGGCCAAATATGCAAATGACTGCAGATGTTAACGATGAAGATAATGCTGCAGAATTCTTAGCCTATGAGAAAGAATAAAATTTTGTACAGCAATGAAGCCTGGCCTAGTTTGAAGGAACTATTTAATAGATTGAGTTGGCCTACTCCAATTTCGTGCAAGTGCAGCTGTTAGATTCCTTTTCTTTAGCAGTGCCAGTTTTACAATAATAAAAAATAAGCGCTCTGGATTGAATGCATTTTTAGAAATTAGTCTTCTTGGAAGGAAAAAATTGGGTCCAATTAAGACTCAGTACTTTTACTTTTAACTTTAAAAGTATTATTTGGAAGAATATTGTTTATTTTTACGAAAGCATTTTTTTCGACGAGTACTTTTACTTTTACTTAATTACGTAAAGTTCTATTTACTTTTACTTTTACTTAAGTACATTTGCCCGATACTTCTAACAGCATTGCATAGATCTAATTGCAATACGTCTGATAGATCCAAAATCGTGTCTCCTCGCGGAGATTCCTGTTTATTAAGGCACTTCGTAATCGTAATCGTAATCTCCAAACTTCTAAAGCGCCACTCGAAAGCCAAGCGCAGGGCACCAGCTTATTCACGAGCGCTGCGTCTAGTCAGAGGGTTGTCCAAAAGAGTAGTCCGAGGGAGGTCCGAGTCCGGTTTCCAGAGGATCAGATAGGGCACAGCAGATGTTAAGGCGGGTGTCTTTTAGGTCGAGGATTGGAAGGTACAGGATCAGATGAGTCAGGATAAGAGTTCTTGAAAAGGAGAGACTTTAGTTTCGAGTGGAAAGCCTTGGGGGTGATGGATAGAGGAGCCTGAGGCAGATGATGGCGGATGATTGGCGATGATGGTGGAGGAACCGAAAAAGTGCGGAATTCAGGAGGTAGATCGTTCCAGAGACGCGGTGCAGTGTTGGATATTGCTCGGTTGGAGAACTTGAGATGAGTAGTGACCGGGGTCTAGAAAGAGTGAGAACGGAGGATGATCGGGTAGAACGGGTTGGCTGGATGGTGAAGAGTTCGCGGAGATATCTGGGTTGGGAGTGTTGTAGGGAGTTGTAGGTTAGCGAGAGGACTTTGAAGTGAATTCACTCTGGGATTTTTAACCAATGGAGTGATTTGAGGATGGGAGTGATGTGATGATGCTTGGGCGTTCTGGTGACGGCTCTGGCTAGTGAGTTTTGGATGAGCTGCAGACGCCTTAGTTGGGTGGCTTGAAGGTTGAGAAAGAGGGAATTGCAATAGTCGAGCTTTGAGTGGACACTGGACGTAGCAATGGTGGAGGCAGTTTTGAAGTCGAGCATGGGTCGAATGCACTTGGAAGATGGCGGATCAATAAGTCAAAATAAGTTGCACTGAAATCCTGAGGCGTTAGTATTACATAGTACATTGGTTGTACGAATAAATTGTGGGATGCTCAAAATACCGCTGCATAATTTACACTTTTAGTTTAAAAAATTCGGCAGATAGCGATACTGACCAAAACTCCGTAGCTTTTGCAGGAATCAACTGATGCAAAGGTTGTAGGCATGGAATTGAAGGTCAGACATCTCTGAGTTTCCTCTGTGTAGCTGAAGTAAATGCAAGCATTTTCCGCTGTACATGAAACCCCGCATTGGATGAAGTCAGAAGCGAATTCATCTTTGGAAGGAACCTCCACAGCGCATGACCCTCCACTGTTACCAACCGGATCAACCATAGAAAACGCTTTTCCCACAGCTGCATCGGAATACTTATTGCAAATGATATTGAAGGCAAGAGAAACGATGAGTATAATTGAAAGGTGCATTGTTCGTCAATATTCTACAACAGAATACAAGTGTTCATTTAGACTTAAGATTTATATTTGATCAACTAAATTATCTGAACCAATGAAAAGAAAGTAAACTATACCTGTTCACAAAAGATAATTTTGTCACATACGGCCAGGGTTATCTAAGTTAACTAAAACTGAAAGTAACTTTTTTGTTTAACTGAAAAGTTCTATTTCAGTTAACTGAAGCTAAAACTGAAACTTAAAAGTTATGAAAACTGTAACTAAAACTAAACTGAAAAGTACGAAACTAGAACTAAAACTAAACTTGAAAGTTGAAAGCTGAATTAATTTTTCTGCGTGGCACACACAGCGAGCGGCGGATATGTCTGCAATGGTTAGCGGCGAGTGTTTCCAACTGCAGCTCAGTAGCATGAAAGCGTGAATTTAATAAGAACTGTTGTTCTTGCTAATTAAAATGAATGTCATTAATAAAAAAACGACGTCTAATTGCTCCTGCTGAATGTTTACAGAACTGAATGAAAATTGAAAAGTTCTGAAAACTGAAACTAAAGCTAAAACTGAACAATTTTAAAAACTATAACTAAAACTGAACTGGAAAGTTACAACAAAGCTAAAATTAAAAAGTTAACTGAAACACTGCGTACGGCATGATACCATCATTGATACCTATTTGCTTCGGCAATGTCGTGCAATAGCGCCATTTTTAAAAATCTTGCTTTAGGCATAGAAAATGGCTTATGCAATTGAAATGGGGGTGTCATCGTCTATAAATCCGCAAATTTCTTGACCCGTTCAACTGAAATATTATAGTTGTGATTTCTTTGCAAAAAGGTTGGCCTCACAAATTACGAACTATCAGTTCATATGCTGAAAGTCCGTTGTCTTTGATGTAGAATATCTGTTCGGGTTTTTATTGTGCTATTTCATGTTTTTTATATTCTTGTTCTTCCTCTCCGATCGACATTTTCTGTTCATATTTCGTGGGCAAATTACTTCAGCGTGGTATTCGCTTGAGCATTAGGGTGGAGTGAAAGTCTAGAGAAAAAAATTATTTTCAGTAAACGTTTTCTAATAGTGATGAAAAGTTGTCAGTATGTTAGAGTAAGTAGTGTCCAAAATATTTTTGATTTTGCCTTTTGTCTTCTGCTCTCTACCGGCGAGGAAAGTTTACAATGTAAATTCTGTAAATTCTGTGGGAAACGTCCCATGTAGTGCATCAATTTTTCTTGAACTAAATATTATTGTTACTGAGGTGGCTTAGTGAAATTATTGTTACTTGGCGGCTAAAATTACTAAATCTGGTATGAAGATCCGTTAGAGTCTACTAATTAATGTCAAAGTAGGGGTCCTCTGAAATTAATAAGTATTCTTATGTAAAACACCAAAAATCAAGGTCAAAAGGTCAAACTCAAGGGAAAAGGCCACAACTCCGCTAAATATTATTCTATTTTGTGTGATTCATTTTATCTATTTGATCGGACCAATAAGGGCTGCATCAAAGGAGACATAGAACTAGAAAGCTAACATAATACAAGGTCATTTCAATGTCAAAATGTCAAAATTAAAGAAAATTGGCAATAGCTAGACTAAATTTTGCTTCATCTGGATGATTCTGAGTTATGTCGAGCGGTGGCAAATCAGAATCCAATGAAGTGCTGCAATTTTGAATAGGGCCTATTTCCAGGGACTGTGCTTTGATTCACTTACTCTTTCAGATCACGCGTGCATCTAGTTCTTGCCGCCCCATCTCCATTCTCAGCCTCTCCATGCCACTCGGTCGCAATATAAACGTGGAGTACAATACAATACAACACAACACAATACAACTGGGGCGCGGTGGTATAGGGGTATGTTCGGTGCCTTGCAGCTGGAGGGTTGCGGGTTCGAATCCACCTCAAAGCCGCCGCGTAGGGACCCTGGGCAAGTCCTTCACTCGCAATTGCTCATGCGCTTCGGCGTGAAACTCCGATTCAGCGTCCGCGCAGTAGTCGGGAGCGCCTCTGAATAGGCAATCTGGTAGGGGCGCTATAACAAGTGTTCAAATACAATACAATACAATACAATAAATACAAGCACATACATACACATGCTAACGTAAATACATGTATACAACTATACATTAAATATATACATACAATATATCATTAACCGTAATATGATTGGTGACTGTATACAAAGCGCAAATGACAAACGCGAAATGTTTTACCCTGACTGCCATTATATCCAATTTACTCTTTGTCTTACACTCTACTTTGTTTTAAACAGTAATGAGCAGCGCACGGCGCTAGATCTATGAGATCCTCTTGTCAATGGTCAACGTTAAACGAACGCTTTGATGTGACAGCGACGAGAGGAAACGATCGTCGGGTATTCCGTATACGGTCAGTGAATGCAGTCGATCGACTGTGATTTTGTATCAGGTCAGTGCAAACAAAACATAGGCCTATTCATCGACTGGTGGCTATAACGCTATCGATTCAACACATGCGTCAGATGTGTATTGTCGCCAAGGCAGCTTATGAAGTCTGTTGTTGTAGTCGCTGCTATAATACTGCAATTGCCTTTGCCACCTCATCGAGTTAACCAACTGATGAGGTTCCCGTGAATGAAGCGTGGCTGCACTGAGCTGTCGGTAATGGCGCGAAGCAAGAGCGTGACGTCACGTGACGTCATCTAGGTCGGGACCCTCTTTGTGATCTGAGGCTCGAGGCGATCTGAAGTTACGAAAATCTAAAACCGGCATCAGAGACCGCGCATTCTCTGTTGCTGGATCTAGGTGTTGGAACAATCTTCCACCTTCAATCCGTTCAGTAACATCTTTGGAGTCATTTAAGTCCAGACTCAAGACACATTATTTCAAGTTAGCGCATCCTGACTGAGTTTTTTCATTGTGTCAAAGCACCCTTGCAACGGCATGTGCCGTGTTACGGCGCTGTGGAAATTGTCGTATTCATCATCATCATCATCATCATCATCGTTACAGGCTCTGCTGTCGGTCGCAGCGAATAATTGTTGAAACAAGGACACCAAATGTAAGACGATCCAAAGTTATTTTAAGGACAAAAAGGCCAATTTTAGAGTAAAATCATTGTCTCAAATTGACCTTTTTGTCCTTAAAATAACTTTTGATCGTCTTACATTTGGTGTCCTTGTTTCTTATGACAGGTAGCCCTTATCAAGACGAGAAAAGCAAGAAAGAATTAACCAATTTCAACAATTATTCGCTGAGATCTGATCATTTTTCTTTGATTTTTGCTAGATTGCAGTTATTTTGACCTTGAAATGACCTTGAATGACCTTGAATTTAGTATGTATATTTTACCTGGATGTAGCTCTCATTGAGATAAACATAACAACTTAAAGTTCTTCGAGATCAGACTCTTCGTTAATTTTTTGTGATAAAAAGAGTAAATCGACAGTGGACCCAAGTTCCAAGATCCGTGCATGGGCGTCTTCAGTTCTGGGGACTTAAGTAGGGTATGTTCGGGGGCTTTGAGGGACCTCAGGATAACATTTTAAAATTCTGTAAAAATATTTATAGACAATAGATGAATAGAATAATGGGAAAAACTTGAGTATGGGTGTTTTCTTCGATGTGTCATTTTTCTGGACACCCCTAAGCCTACACATATAAGGCAGTTTCTGTTTGGGCTCGTGCGCCAAATCTGCGGAATTCCTTGCTCACTGAGTTTATTTTCCAGCCGACTGCACTCCAATTTTAAAATACAGTCAGAGTTGGATTGTCTCGAGACACTGTCTCGGTCTCGAGACGTCTCGAGACAGGTTTTTTGATGTCTCGGTCTTGGTCTCGGACCCCACTGTCTCGGTCTCCGTCTCGGTCTCGAGATCATTTCTTGACTTTTTGGAAACTGTCTCAAAGCGAAAGTCTTGTCTTTTTGGAAACTGTCTCGAAGCGAAAGTCTTGTTCTCTTGTAGAAGCGGTCTCCAAAGTTCTCGTACAAACTGTATTTTGTTCGGAACTTCTTACAGTATTGTGCTATAAAATTGTCTTGTGCCGAACGCATAACTAGTTAATCGGAAGTGCCAAACAGACAGGAAGTTTTAAAAAAGCGGTGTTTCTGGTATTAAGATTTAAGAGTATTGAAGAAAGCAGTCTTAAGTTTGCACTTTCAGTCCAAAATTTTCAAATATCTTAAAATGTCTCATAAAGAAACTGAAATAGTGAAATTTGCATTAACGCAGTTTGAAATCAATGAAAAACAAAATAGATGGCATGCCGTTCGTCGTTTTTGTAAAGCCAACATAAGCGAAACGCTTGGAACAACATCTAGTTTATCAAGGTGAGTGAATGTGACTTATGTCGCTAAATCGCTAATAGGCCTAGGGCCTATATGGAATTTTGTTGGTTTAAATTTTAGAATCATTTAGAAGATTTCAGAATTGCTGAAATATTTAATTTCTTTATAGTTTATACAATTCAGATGATAGGCTGATTTCAGTGACTTGACCCTTGTATTAGACTTCAAAAGTTGAGAAAAATTGTTTCGGGACTTGGGTCCAATGTGCATTTCACTCGTTTTGAACTGTCTCGAACTGTCTCGGACCTGGTGTCTCGTCTCGGTCTCGGTCTCGGACCCCACTGTCTCGGTCTCGGTCTCGGTCTCGGACCACACTGTCTCGGTCTCGGTCTCGAGTTTTATGTCTCGTATACAAGTCTGAATACAGTTAAAACGGTATTTAATGGAATCACTTTACATACATTCGCTTTGAATCACTTTGTGTATAGCATATGTTGAATGGTTGATATAATTATGGATAATTCATAGATCTGTAGGCCTATGCACTACTGCACTAGCATCACCCTGTTCATTTCTGCATGCGTCCTTGAAGAGTTATCTACTGGTTCCGATACATGCTTTGATGGTCAGTGTTATTGTGTATGGAAATGGTAATGAAAATGGAGCGACCCTGCCAGCGGAGCAATGATTATTGTTCTTTTGGGGTTTGCCTGTTGAAGCCCATGATCTACTGCAACAGATTGTAACATGAACTGGCATTTTGGTAATCAATCAAGCTTGTGAATAGAATAGAATTGAATATATATGTTAATTCGTTATCACAAAATAACAGGACTGCACATTCGTATACGTTTCAACGGCTACTTGTGTTTATAAACAGTTTTACACGTTTCAACGTAGACAGCGTATCATAGACCTACGTTTTGTCTACAGAACGTCAGCAGGCCAAGTCTGCTGCGGACACCTGATTTTAAATACATTTTTTACATTAATTTGATATATGAGCTCCGTCCCAAATGAATGTCGGCCAAAATGTGACTAAACAATTTCGATCGATGTTAGCCAGTTGCTCGTGCGAAGGCCTTTGACATAGTCCGTGTCGGTTGTGAGCTCGTCTCCGATTTATGTCAGTGTTTTTATTTATCTGTCGATAATCAGCGCAAAAACTTCCTACCAAACACAGGAGAGATGGCGAGATCTGGGCAAAGGTCACGAGGTTTAGGGACGCGTCTTCTGCAAGATGAAAGGTCACATCACAAAAATTGATGTCAGAGGTCGTCCATTAATTATGTCAACAAAATAGGGGAGGGAAAAGCTTGACAGTTGTTGACAAGGGGTAGGGGGTTCGGTACAATTTGACGTCAACAAATTTTTCAAATGAATCAACACAGACCCTTAAAAATGGTAGCGAAAACATTAAGTAATGCTAAAAATGTATAAAGTGCTTAATGTTTAATACTACTAAAAAGCTGGTAATAAACTAAACTCATATATTTTGAAATTCGAGATTGCATTTTTATTGTAATTTTTTAATGATTCTACATGTATTGAGCCATTGTGTTTCTTTTTTGTAGAGGGGGGGGTTCTGGGATTGTTGACATAATTTTTTAGGGGTCCGTCAATGTTTGACAGTTGTTGACAAGGGGAGAGGGGTCAAAAACTGCCTAAAATTTGTTGACATAATTAATGGACAGCAGAAGACAACACAATGGACTGGATGGTATAATATACAATGCAACTGTATTACTGATATTGCCCTTCATCCAAAGTTCAGAAGTGAGCACACACGACAATCAATCAATATTCGTTTATTTAAGAGATTACAAGTTGTCACAAGCGCGACTTGTTTTCAGATAGGGTTTACAGTTTACACATAGGCGCAACTTTCTATTGTGACGGTGGTGTCCGGTCTACACCACTTTTAAAAGTGGTGGTGATAGTTACCACCACTTGTTGGTCCTACAATGAAATATATATGGTACTTGTCGGTTAATTCACCGCCACACGTTTCCTCTCTGTACCTTGTCGGTTAGTTCACCTCCACATTCCCATATATTTACGTTTCGTCATCAGAAAGCATGGACGACACTAACCCTAACCCTGACCCTACCGACCCTCACGGCGCGTAACACCTCAACGTAACCTATATGGACTATGAAACTTGAAGTCGTGAGGGTCGTTTAGGGTCAGGGTTAAGGTTAGTGTCGTCATTATATTAACGTGAGGGTCGGTTAGGGTCAGGGTTAGGGTCGTCAGCTTAATTGTGCTTGAAAGTACAGACATCTATTTTACGTGGGCAAGTCATTACCATTGCAGTAATTATGGAGGTGAACTAATTTTTCAATGTTAAATTTCGTATAGTGGGTTTATGTGTGTGGCGGTGAATTAACCGACAAGTACCATATATATTTTTTAACATGAAAGCATTTTGGCTGTCTACCGTCTATGCTATGCAGTATGCATGCATACTTAACATCGCAATGGCGGCAATACTGATAAAAGGCCTCCACAGTGTGTCCAGACTACCGTACTTAGGTCCTACATAATATGTTTGGTTTCATAATTTGGTGACGTCATCAATTTTGTTTCTATAAAAGGTCAAATTATCAAATTCATATGGAAAAATGGATGGATTCACTGTAAAGAGACCGCGAAATGTTATTATTGTGCAATGTGCAATTGTGCATGCACTGAATCAATGAATCATGTATCGGTGGTAGGCTGTAAGCTCTAACTGCAGTCTATGGTAATTTAGCGGGTAAAATCATCGTAGTTTAGGCTGGTAAAGTATTTTATATTGCCAAATAAAAATGGAAGCTGGATCGATAAAAATAATTATTGGCCTAAATGAATGAAAGTTGGATTGATAAAACTAATTGTTTGTTGTTATAGAAGTTGGATTGATGGAAATAACTGTTTCCGTAACTAGAAGCTGGATTGATTAAACTAAGTCTTTGCTTCAATAAAAGCTGGATCGATGATGTTTGTTTGCTTAAATCGAAGTGGGATTGACGAAAATAATTCTTGCTTAACGTCCATCCATCCGTCCTTCCATCCGTCCTTCCATCCGTCCTTCCATCCATCCATCCATCCATCCATCGTCCGTCCTTCCATCCGTCCATCCGTCCATCCATCCGTCCTTCCATCCGTCCATCCATCCATCCGTCCTTCCATCCATCCATCGATTCGTCCGTCCTTCCATCCGTCCATCCGTCCATCCATCCGTCCTTCCATCCGTCCATCCATCCATCCTTCCATCCATCCATCCGTCCATCGATTCGTCCGTCCTTCCATCCGTCCATCCATCCGTCCTTCCATCCATCCATCGTCCTTCGTCCATCCATCCGTCCTTCCATCCGTCCATCCATCCGTCCTTCCATCCGTCCATCCATCCATCCGTCCTTCCATCCATCCATCGATTCGTCCGTCCTTCCATCCGTCCATCCGTCCATCCATCCGTCCTTCCATCCGTCCATCCATCCGTCCTTCCATCCATCCATCGATTCGTCCGTCCTTCCATCCGTCCATCCATCCGTCCTTCCATCAGTCCATCCAGCCGTCCCTATAGTCTGCATATATCACATAGGCCTATAATAATTATACGTAGAACGCGAACTTGATCGGTCAATGACGGCGACTCATCTCATGTGACTGAAATCCGTCAACGAAGGAAGTCCTGCATTATAGCTCTCTCTCTCTCTCTCTCTCTCTCTCTCTCTCTCTCTCTCTCTCTCTCTCTCTCTCTCTCTCTCTCTCTCTCTCTCTCTCTCTCTCTCTCTCTCTCTCTCTCTCTCTCTCTGCCTCTCTCTCTCTCTCTGATCTCTCTCTCTCTCTCTCTCTCTCTCTCTCTCTCTCTCTCTCTCTCTCTCTCTCTCATCTTTTGGGAGTCGCAGTTCATCCATATTATGCTGATGATACTCAGGCTTTCCATTATGTCCATGGCCCAGCTGTCGAGGGTATACTTTCTGCGTGAAGAAAATGTCTCAGACATCAGAGGGGCTTTTTGGTGCTTGTATGCAGGCGTCGAACCGTCTTCGGCTGAACCCTAACGGAGAACCCAGTTCATCTGCAGTGTGGTTGCATGGGGGGGCGTCTCCCTGTCCCCCCTAAGTCTCCGTCCCTGTGTGGTTGGTGTTGGTGGGGAGCTGCTATCCAAATTAGATGATTTGACCCACCTACAGCAGCAATCCTTCTTCCCTGGAGTCTCTCTCTGGTATCTCTTTCTCCACTTGATCTGTGTGCGACCTTTTGACCAGGAACTGACCTTTTCCGACCGTATACATGTGAAGAACGCATTTCGAACATGCTTCTACCACCTGCGTCAGATTCGCACAATACGTCGCTAGCTTACGACTCAAGCTACAGTGACTCTGCTGCAGGCCTTCATATGCTCCAGGGTTGATTACGGTAATACCATTTATGCAGACCTTACTTCTTTTCGAAGTATATATATATATATATATTCGTTTAATTGAGAAAACAATCTGACAAAAACGCAGAAATGCTAACATGAGTGATAAAGAATAATTAAAGTTCATTAGAATATTTTAGAATAAACTAGTAAATATTTTTATATAATGATCTGGGAATAAATTGAGAGTTGTCCTTGGGTGGGAGAGTATGGTTGTGTGCTCTAGGTCTAAATTAATTGGTGAGATGAGAGGGGTCGGAGTGGGGGTAGGAGTTGGTGAAGTACATGCTTGGGGTTGTGTAATATGGAGAAAAGCAGTTTCGCATCGGCTATATTGGCAAGTTCAGAGACTGTTGGAAAGGATTGCTCTAGGTAGCCTAGGCGTTTGGCTCTTTTTAGGAGTTTTTCCAGACGTTCTTTATCGAAAGCCAGAGTGAGACTCCACCAGGATGGGGAGGCATATAGAAGTTTAGCAACGGTAGACTAGTGGCTTTGGTTACATTATGGATGGATGAGGAAGAAAGGCCATGGGTTTTTAGTTTTCTGATAGGCTGATAGCATAAAAAGAGGAGGAGCAAGTTGCTGTGAGGTGGTCTATATGGGCTGTGAGTTTTAGATTATCTTGAAGGATAATCAGCTGCAATCTGCTTCAAATGCTGCTGCTCGCCTTAATGGTGGCACACCTAGGTTTAGACCTCTCTCTCTCTCTCTCTCTCTCTCTCTTTCTCTCCCTCTCGCAGTGGAGCTATATAAATGGTTAATTACAATTACAAAAGACGAACTTAAGTACTAGTATACCAACCAACCCGACAGAAGTCTTTTAATTGATTATGCTCAAAAGCGTTAATGAGATATGCATAAAGTTCTGCGAGGTGAGTCTTAAGCCACTTGTCCATACATTTCGGTGGATTGTCGAGATAACAGATAATGTATATATATAATGTATATATACATAATGAATTTAATTATAATGTATATATAATGTATATATATAATGTATATACATACATGCATACAGACAGAGACAGACAGAAACAGACAGACAGACAGACAGAGAAAGAGAGACATGAGACAGCCAGACAGACAGACAGACAAACAGACAGCCAGACAGACAGACAGACAGAGAAAGAGAGACATGAGACAGCCAGACAGACAGACAGACAAACAGACAGCCAGACAGACAGACAGACAGACAGACAGACAGACAGACAGCCAGACAGACAGACAGACAGACAGACAGACAGAGCAACAAATGCTGTTTGTAAAGTCTTCGTCTCTTCAGTTGGCTATTCTTCTTCTTCTTCTTCTTCTTCTTCTTCTTCTTCTTCTTCTTCTTCTTCTTCTTCTTCTTCTTCTTCTTCGTTTTGGTTGTCGCTGTTGTTGTTGTTGGGTCGATGGATGTCAGAGACGAAGGACCGGAAGTGGTCGTTGTCTTCCCTAGTAGACGACGACGAAGGTGAGAGGTGGAGTGGCAGCGGAGGTGGGAGTGGCAGCGGCAGCAGAGGGTCTTCGTCGTCGTCGTCATCGTTGAATCTGTTGAGTTCTTCTTCGTTGTCGAAGATGTGGACTCTGAAGGGACTTCCGGTGACGTTGACGCTCGACCATTGGACGTGGATGACGTACAGACCGACCTCCGTCGGACTGTATCGACATTCGATCGATCGATCGCCATCAACCAATCCTCCTCCTCCGCCTCCTCCTCCTCCTCCTCCTCCTCCTGCAAGAGCACCATCCGCCATCCGTCGCTGTGGCTGCTGCTGCTGCTGCTGCTGCTGCTGCTGCTGTGGGTGCAGGCGACGCCTCATCTCCACGTGAAACGCTCCTACAGACATACACACACATACACAAGCACACACACACAAGACGATTCGAAGCAGCGTCGTCTGCAGATGATGCTCGGCCTATCTTCTTCTTCTTCTCCTCATGCACTATTCGCCAGAAAGAAGAAAGGCGCTCTATAAATAAAAAAATTAAGGAATTTCTTCTATCAAACATCTTCCGTGGCTTTCAATCCACTAAGATTCGTCAATTCTTTTTCATCTCTCGAAGGTCATCAGGTCAGGAGGTCAACATTAGCGTTGAGAGATCGTCAGACTCTTCAGAAAAGGCGCAAAAGGAAACGTTTGACTCATCGGTGTAAATGATGCAGCAGAAAGTTAACGCGGAAACGGAATGAGCAGATGGATGCTCACTGGTTGCAACTGCTTACTCAACTTACTTACTTACCCACCGCTGCAGAATGGATTCTCGTTTCTCCACAGTAATTGTAATAGTCGCAGGTGTCTCTGATCACTTTGACCTCCATTCAAATCACAAAGCATTGCGATCTTTTTTATTGCGACTTAACTCAAAGTGAGCATCAACATGATGGCTTGGACATTATGATAGCGGCGCTATATAAGTCATTAGATTAGATTAGATTAGATTATATAAGATCAGAGTCGGTCTGTCTGTCTGTCTGTCTGCCTGTCCGGCCCGTACCTCTCGGTCCTCGTACTTTGACGGTCAGCTGTCCATGTCCCGTTCCCTTCGTTTCGACGGTGAATCTGCTGTCGAACGATGACAACAATCCGTTCTCAATGCCTGGACCAGTCACGCGTATCCTCCGAATTATGACGTCGATGTTGTTCTTACTGCTGCTGCGGCAGGTGAAATCGCCGTCGCTATTGGCAACAGCCGAGGCATCAGAGCATGACGAAGATTCAGTGACCAGAACGTTGAACGGACTTCCTGAAATTCCACCATCAGAACATCTTTCATTCGTCTGCTACTGTGGCAGACAATGCAGAGCACACGTGACTTAACCACCTGCAGCGGCGGGAATTTCTTAATTAATAGGGCAAATTGAACGGTTTGATTAATTATCTAGTTTCGCTGATAGAACACTCGACTGCTTCAGTTTACCTGGAACGTGGTTCTGGTTGAACTTGATCTGAATGCGATGAACTCCTGGCTTTTGCGGTCTGGCTAACATCGTGAAGAAACCGTTTCGATTGTCGATCAGCTTCGATGGAATCATTTTCACTGGACCGGAACAACTCAGAGACAACTCGCCTGAAGCAGAAACATACATCGAGTACACGACGATCTCTTGCACTTTCTAGCTAACAGCAGAAGTGAAACGGATGGATGGAAGAACAGCTGAACGGAACTGCAATTTTGTGTACACTAGTGGGACTAGACTGTTGTACCCGGCTTCGCCCGGGAGAGTAGGCATGGAGATTTGCCAAGTGGCGCCATCTGCCGAGTCGCTCGGATTCGACGGGTTTAAACGGGTTTAATGCAGTGTGATTTTCGTTAACGATAACGATAACGAAAATGTTCGTTAACGAAAATAAAATGATTTCGTTAACGATAACTATAACTATAACTAAAAAATATCATTAACTATAACTATAACTATAACGAAAATAACACTAACGAAAATTCATCTTTATTTTCGTTAATACAAAAATAAAAATAGGAAGTGCAATATGGACGATACGACATAAATGAGAACGAAAAATGCGAAATTTTTATTGTGAAATTTGTCAGTTACTTTGGAAACTCGTGTATTGATGAAGCTGAATGTACCCATGCTTCAAAGGTTTTCATAGCTCTGAGTAAATTGTGAAACAGCGTATTAATACGCACAATTTTGCTTATAGACTTAATTATTGTAACTAAGTAGTAACTAAAATTAACTAAAATAAAAATCCATTAACTATAACTATAACTATAACTAAAAATAATACTAACTATAACTATAACTATAACTAAAATAAAAATCATTATTAACTATAACTATAACTATAACTAAAATAAAACCTGTAAGGAAAATCACACTGGTTTAATGTCAAAATGTGTAACCTTAAAATATCATATCACTAATGTTCAATTCGCGAGACGTAATTTTTCAGGTCTTCCCTGGATTAGTAATCCGCTTGATTTGCATATTTAGTCCCGTCTTCGGATCACGTGATTTTTGCCGTGTCCCTCAAGACAAATGCCAAATGAATCCGCTTGATTTGTATATTCAGCCCCGCTCAAGAGAAACTTAAAATGTCCATATCTCGAAATCGAAAGGAACTTTTGAGCTGAAAAAGTTGTGTAGATCTATAAATTCGCAGGAGAACGTTCGGTAAAATTTCAGATTGCTAGAGTGTTCCAATAGGCCTATCGGGTTTTTAGTAGGACAGACAAACAAACAAACAAACAGAAGGACAAACTTTGAGAATTATAAAATAGATTTAATCTTGTCAGAGTTCTTCACAGTCGAACGTTTTCTTCTGATATCCTAGAAATGACATCATAGCTATTTATAGAACAGGTCGACGAACCTTGTCCTGCGCTTTGTGTGTCTATCTGGATCTCAATGTTTTGTCCAACGTATCCGTGCATCAGTCCCGGACCTTTGCAGACGACTTTGGTTGCATCAGCGGATGAAGCAACCACCGGAAGGACGTCACTGGGCGCAGGATATAATATCTTGTCCGGTAATAACAGGTGGGACAACGGCAACAGGTGGTCTCTTTCCTCTGATTTGTCGCCGTCTGTTCGAACGGCCACGCCCACAATGTTGCAACAATTGATTGGCAGTCCTCCCCAAAACACGCTGACGTAATAGTCGCCTGCAACCAACAGC